>JABASC010002931.1:0-15725 GCA_019776185.1 Plutomurus gul
AGTGTCATCAATGGTTTTAACAAAGATGAAGGAAACTGCTGAGGCATACTTAGGCAAGACGGTGACTGATGCGGTTATCACAGTGCCTGCATACTTTAATGACTCACAGCGTCAAGCCACAAAGGATTCTGGTACAATTGCTGGATTAAACGTTTTAAGAATCATTAACGAGCCCACCGCTGCAGCTATCGCTTATGGCTTGGACAAAAAGGTATCCAATTTTATATTCGTTTATTCTGCAGTTACATTTTGTGGTAAAATTATTTTGGAATTAGTACTAACTTCATGTGTTGACAATTTTAGGGCAAGGGCGAAAGAAATGTATTAATTTTCGACCTCGGAGGTGGTACTTTCGATGTTTCAATTTTAACCATTGAAGATGGAATATTTGAAGTGAAATCAACAGCCGGAGATACCCATTTGGGAGGTGAAGATTTCGACAACAGAATGGTTACTCACTTTGTACAAGAATTCAAGAGAAAGTACAAGAAGGATTTGACCACAAACAAGAGAGCTCTTCGTCGTCTAAGAACAGCCTGTGAGAGAGCAAAAAGAACTCTTTCGAGTTCCACTCAGGCTTCAATTGAAATTGATTCTTTGTTTGACGGAATCGATTTCTACACCTCGATCACCCGTGCCCGATTTGAGGAACTTAATGCAGATTTGTTCCGTGGTACCCTGGAGCCTGTGGAGAAATCGTTGAGAGATGCGAAAATGGATAAAGCTCAAATTCATGATATTGTTTTAGTTGGAGGATCGACCCGTATTCCAAAAATTCAGAAACTTCTCCAAGATTTTTTTAATGGCAAGGAATTGAACAAATCAATCAATCCTGACGAAGCTGTAGCCTATGGAGCCGCTGTCCAAGCCGCTATTTTGCATGGAGATAAGTCTGAAGAAGTTCAAGATTTGCTTTTACTTGACGTGACACCTTTGAGTTTGGGAATCGAAACTGCTGGAGGTGTGATGACAACTCTTATCAAAAGAAATACAACCATTCCAACAAAACAGACGCAAACGTTCACAACTTATTCAGACAACCAACCTGGTGTACTCATTCAGGTAAATTATATAAATAGTTTGTAATTGCTTTTCTTTACAAATGTTGCATTAATTTACTTTTGAAATTAGAAATTTCACATTTTGTGTTTGTTTGTAGGTATTCGAAGGTGAGCGAGCCATGACTAAAGATAACAACATTCTCGGCAAATTCGAGTTAACTGGAATACCTCCTGCACCTCGTGGTGTACCCCAAATTGAAGTAACTTTCGATATTGACGCAAACGGTATTCTTAATGTAACGGCTATCGAAAAATCCACGGGAAAAGAAAACAAAATCACCATCACAAACGATAAGGGACGACTTAGCAAAGAAGAAATTGAAAGAATGGTGAATGAAGCTGAAAAGTACAAGGTTGACGATGAAAAACAGAAAGATCGGGTTTCAGCTAAAAATAGTTTGGAGAGTTATTGTTTCAACATGAAGAGCACCGTTGAAGATGAAAAAGTTAAAGACAAAATTCCAGGTCCGTATTTATTGCATAAAACTGCTTGATTTGGTGCAAAGACTTGTGATTGCAAATACAGAAATTATACATAAATTAATTTATACTTTTTTTTAAAACAGAGGCTGACAGAAAAGTCGTTTTGGACAAATGTAACGATGTGATCCGTTGGCTGGACGCTAACCAATTGGCTGAAAAGGAGGAATTCGAAGACAAACAAAAGGAACTAGAAAAAGTTTGCAACCCAATAATTACAAAAATGTACGGAGCTGGTGGCGTTCCACCAGGAGCTGCAGGTTTCCCCGGAGCTGGTGCAGGAGGAGGTGCCCCTGGAGCTGGAGCCCCAGGTGCGGGTGGTGGTCCCACAATTGAAGAAGTCGATTAAACTTCGTAGTCCGCATTAAAAACTAATTACTATTGATCTTCACTCATAATTAATTGGGAGTTTTAGCATTTTGGTTGCTCATTTCACTAAATTGCTAAAATTCCCAAAAAGCGATTTCCGTTCACACGAGGGAGGAAAGAGTAAGGATTGCAGAAACATACTTATTCCTTTTCTTACTACATAAAGTTCTTTAGCCTATTTAGTACGTGAGCGCGTGTGGTCAGTTGTAACTGTAACTACTGTAACAAGCAATTGTTAAGTCATTATTGTTCTATATAACCAAACCATTATACTTGATGTTTCAATAAACTTTGTGTAACAATGATTAGTGTATAACAGCATTATTTCATAACAGCGAAATGAATAAATCAATAAAATTTTAAGTTTTTATTCGATGTATCGTGTCATGCTAATACATACTTAAAAATTAAATCGAAAACACACAGTGAGTCCACAACCAGCAATACCTACTTTTAATAAATTACTTTGCCTGATAATTACTTTTACTACCCATTACGATCCGCTCTGCAAAACGACAGAAAGTAGCTCTGAGATTTCCCGGTGGTTTTAAATCATGTGACCCAATAACAGGCGAGTTTGTTTGATATTTTAGGGCTGCGACAACTCAAATTCAATTGAACTGGTATGAGAGTTTACCCGGAAACTGCTTAGTTAGACCCAGTGCCAAGACGTTTAGTAAAATTATACCGCCTATATTTGAAGTTGGCTTATTGCCAAAGATGTTTAACACTGACCAGTAGTGACCACCAAGAAGGATAGCAAATTGGCTTCTTTCTTGTTTCGTTGCATTATTTAAATAAAAGGTACCTATCTATTAATACCATATTTTAAGAAGAAAAAATTATTTCTTAAATGTAACCATTAATTAACTAAGCCGGTCTAGTCCATTCTCAGCCATCAATGTGAGTAGTGTGGTAGTTTGTATAATTCCAAATTCCTCCTAAATATTTTGTATTTGCTTTTCTTTTAGGTTCCAAAGAACAGTTGGCAGTCATCCTTACCTTACCCTTTACAACTTGGAAGTGTGTTGATGAGTCCGCTAAGTGGTTAAAGTTAATTAACTAGTTATTGGGATTTGAAAATTGGAAATCATAGAAATCAACCCTAAAAAGCAAGATTTTTAGAGTTGGTATACTACCACCATTAATTTTGACCTTTCCATTTTGCAACAATACATAATGGCGACTGAAAGTGTTATAACCCTTATACATTTCAATGATGTGTACGATGTTGAAAGCCAAAAAAAGGAGCCTATCGGAGGTGCTACACGATTTTGTTCGGCAATCAAAAAATACGATGATTTCAATCCTATTGTACTGTTCAGCGGAGATTGTTTTGCGCCTTCTTTATGTACGTTGTTTTTTGGAAAACTTTTCTATAAAATTATTTTTGGGCAAAATGCACACATTTTTTGAATAATTTTGTAATCCTTTCAGTGTCTACCTTCACCAAAGGAGAGCAAATGGTTCCTGTTCTGAATTCTGTAAATACAGCATGTGCGGTTTATGGAAATCACGATTTTGGTAAGAAACTTATTCACATAACAAATCGCAGTTTATGAAAGGGTAATCTAATAATCTCGCAATTAAATATACGAAAGCAAAAGCTCTTTGGAATGGGAAATGTATAATTTCATGTAAAATATTTTTTTCTCAGATTTTGGTGTGGACGTATTGGCTGACTTGGTCGTGCAGACAACTTTCCCATGGCTTATGTCAAATGTGATAGATAACGAGACTAATCTACCTCTGGGAGATGGAAAGGTTACTGTAATTCTGGAAAGTAACGGAAAGAAAGTGGGATTGGTGATTATAAATTATTTAATTCTATACGTACTCATATGTGGAACAGTTTTGCAATCTAGCCAATGTTTGCCAATCATTGATTCGATTTCTTTTAAACGGATTATTTGTGTGATTAGATGGGGCTAGTGGAATGGGAATGGTTAGAAACTCTTAGTACTATCGACCCTGAAGCTGTCACATTCAGGGATTATGTGGAAGTCGGCAATGAACTCTCCCAAAAATTGAGAAATGAGGTACGTATCCCATATTCTTTGTTGCGAAAGCATCTTCCCAACATTTTCTTACCTTCAAAAAAACATGATTGTAAATGACGTCTTTATTTATTTCAGGGGTGCGACCTAATTGTTGCTCTTACGCACATGAGAAGTCCTAACGATCTTCGACTGGCAGAATGTGCTGAAGGAATTGATATTGTTTTGGGTGGACACGATCACATTTATGAAGTCAAACATGTATGTAAAACATTAATCATGTGACCGCTTTTATCTGTCGTAGTAAATTCAATGTAGCATGTACTTTCCCCAGATCAATGGAATTCCTATATTAAAGAGTGGAACAGATTTTAGAGATTTTAGCACAATTACCGTAAAATTTCCCGTTGGTACTAATAAACCCGAATTCCATATTGAAAGAGTGTCTGTAACCTCTGACTATGCAGAAGATCCACAGTTGAAAGTAGAACTGAGTAAATATATGGGTAAAGTAAAATATTCCTCTAGCTCATATAGTTTTATTTCCATTGAGGGAGTTTATAAGTAATTTTTTTTATGTAGAAATGATGAGCACCAAGCTTGATGATGTTCTTGGAGAATTCCAAGTCGATTTAAATGGAACGTTCGTTTCAGTCAGAACAGGAGAAACAAATTTGGGAAACTTTGTTTGTGATATAATGCTAGCCAGTTGTAATGGGGATTGTGCTCTTTTAAATAGCGGAACACTTCGTTCTGATAGAATTCATCCTGCTGGTCAATTCACAATGAGGGATTTGATGACAGTCCTTCCCATGTTGGACAGTTTACTTGTGCTTAATGTATCAGGTAATTGAGCTTAATGTGTACTATTTTTTATTATTGTACAGCCTTATTAGTATTATTCAAAGTATGCGTAATTTTCTTGCTTTTCGTTAAAATTTTAGGGGCTCAATTGGTGGACGCTCTTGAGAATGGAGTTTCAAAGTACCCGAATCTTGAAGGAAGATTTCCCCAAGTGGCTGGGCTAAGATTTGCCTTTGACCCGTCCAAACCGCCTGGAAATCGGGTTGACCCAAAATTTGTCAGGGTTGGTGATGAGTACATTCAGCCGCATCAGTCCTATCGTTTAGTAACTAAAGAATACATTGGGACAGGACATGATGGTTACACAGTTCTGGCTAATGCTGAAGTTTTGGTACAGTAGTATATATTAATGACTGCTTACAATGAATCTTTAATTCTCGATAAAGCGTTTTAATTTAAAAAATTTAAATTTTATTATAATAGGCGGACTCAGACGCTTGTCTTGATTTGAGTATTGCAATTAGAAATCATTTCCACGCAATTCAAATGGTGCAAGGGCGTACACGTCGAAATTCTCGACATCATCAATCTCTCATCACCCTATCTCGTCGACACAGTTTGCTGCGCTCAATGAGTACCACACATGAATTGACACCTCAGCAGCCACCAACCTTGGAGAGAGGTGTCTCCCTATCTCCTAGACCTTCGTTGTCTAAACAGGGGAATGTTGTCGAAGACATGGAAAAGGTCACTTGTAAATTGGCGCCGATGGAAGAAGGTAGAATTGTTCTCATAAAAAATAAAGAGGTACGTTCATATATGCCTATTTTTCCAGCATCAAATTTTTATTGTGTTATTAAATGCCCGATTATAATTGAGATTTGTTGACAGATTTTGCAAGAACTGATAAACGAACGAAAGGAATGGGAAGGAAATCGTGCAATTCAGGAAGAAGACGAAAGCAGTCCAACGACACCTACGGGTAAGCCTTTGTAGGTATTACAAACGAAACCGGCCTATCAATTCTAACGAAGAAAGTCACTTGTTAAGTCCAGTCCTCCTAGTTATAATAACATGACTAATGATTTAACATTAGCAACTTGTAGACTTGCAGAGTAAATACTAAATAAATAGTTACTAACTTTAACGTTCCTTCCATACAGTATACGGTGTGGATTTTAGAGATAAATTAAAATGTAAAATTTAGCTTAGATCAAAAATTATCTACGACTCTTAATTATAACTCATTAAGTGCTCTTTCAATGAATTGCTTCAACTTGTTGTCCAACGTGTTAAAACTATTAGTCTTACGTCTGTAAGAAAAATTCATTTCACCAAATCCTGTGCCTTTGATTTTAAGTATTTAGAGGGAACCTACAATGAATATTTCTTATGTAATTTTAAGCGGTACGCACATTCCTGCAATGCAATTATTTTTTACGCACTGCAATACTTTACTTAAGAAAATCAATTTGATAAAATAGGTAACTAATTATTTACTCGATTATCGTAGTATAATTCTAATAAGTCTGTCAACGTGCATTCAATGAACAAAAAGAAAACGTTATTCATTACACTTTGATGTTGACGAAATATAAACGGTTTTGGGAAGAAGGTTTTCAGTGTTAGAGAAATGCTTTCTGAGAAACATTTGTTACGGCCCTAATAATTGAAAGCGAATTGTCTGAAACACTGCCGTAGTATAATTATAATCTCTAATTCTTAAGCATAATATATTGTACCTTTGGAAGAATTGTAGTCTTTTGGCTTATAGCGTCTATTACATAATGTGCACAAATGAATCTGTGTTATCTTAGTTAGGCTATAACAAATAAGTTAGTGCTTCACACATTTCCGGTAATACTAATATAAACAAGGTAGTCTACTTGCACAATGTTATAAACATTCACACAGGGCCAAGGTGGTGAGGGTATGGGTGGGCCTAAATTTTTACCAAGGACCCCAAAAAATTATGAATAAACTTTTCAAGTGGTTCAAATATTAATTTGTTGCGAGCTTCGCAGCCTCGAAGTTGCCCGGTGAAGTCCCACCCCCCTTTGCCACCCAAGCACCTATAAATTCACATTCAGTCAGTATTAGTAATGCACAAATAAAACTAACGTTTCCACCACAGTCAGTATTAGACTTTTTTGGAAGAGCATTTTTAGGAAAGTGTTGTCAAACGTAGAAAGTGGAAACAGCAATCTGATAGTCACAACATGTATTTATTTCTCTATTGAGATATTCTATAGTCTATAGTCTTAGTAATAATAATATTGCAAAAAATTTACTGTGGATTTTATATAACTTACAGTGCGTTTGTGTCGAATTTATTTGTAGTTTTCCGCATATTATTATTGTAACTTTTGGTGCTTGAAATTGTATGTAATGTATCACAAACATTGTTTTTATGATTATGGCTTTAATTATTAATTTTATCACTACTAGCACGAGTTTTGTTATTTATGATTTTTGAACTGTTCTTGTGACGTCTTATGTAAGGACTTGTACAATGAAATGAAACGAACCGATCCGAGTGAAACTTACGGGGCAACGAATGTATTTTAAAGTATTTATAGTCTTATGTATTTAATTGTGTTGCACAATTCTCAGTTTGTCTACTAATACTATTTTATAATCAATTAATACCGAAATATACTCATATAGCAATAAATAAATTTGGGAAAACGATTTTATGTCTTTGTTCGTATCTGTGTGTGTAGATATAGTTTCCAGATTGCAACAGATTTACGATAAAGCTGTCGAAGTTTCTTCAAGCGCCAATTATGATTTGGGCTCTTCGAATTCTAATTCAAATGCTATTTCTTCAGGCTGATTCTATATTTCGTAGTGAAATTATTTAATGTACGGCTTAGTTACATTCTGTTCAATTATCCCTCGAAATAAATGATAATAATTTAGAATATTCAATTATCCACTATTGTCGCATGGTCTCTAACGTGACATCACACTTTAACTCTGTCCACTCCACCCTTTCATGGAACTTTAAAAATTGTACGAGAAAGTATTTCATTACTTCCTGTCTTTTTAATAGAAAGAAAATATAATTATCGCGATACATTATTATTAATAGATAACGAGGGCATACAAAGTTTTTCTACAAATTATTTTAAAATGTGGGATTATACCTTTACAGATATTTTAATCACGTTGACATTTTTGTTAGGGCTAAGTTGGTCAGAAGGACAAGAACGTTCACAATAATAAACAACACTTTATTTGCGATGAAAGATAAAAGATGTAATCACTCTAATAACATTAAGGGAATATCCATATGTAACTTTTCACTCCGTATCTGTCAACTTTTAATCTACCAAATGGATTGCTGGTATATGTAGCAAAGCAAACACTCGTGCCATACACCTTCGGTTCGATAAAATCACGTCAGCAGATTCCATAGACATTTTTTTATAAATCGCACATCGTACAAAGCATTAGAAAAATAGAAAAGCAGCAGGAACGAAGGTAGTACGACAATAACACTAGTATCAATAATCTATTCTACTTTAACAGAATTCAAGAACGTTCTATTAATTGTAAAGAGACTTTTAAAAATAATCATTTTACAGAATCTATTTGCTTCAACTGAAATTTCATCACGTATCCAGAAAAGGTATTTGGTGGGAGCACCATATCCTTCCTACATTATTTTTTTTGATTTGGGGGGGGGAGCTTTAAGCTAGATACGCCACTGTCACAGGAAAGGCGGTACACGATCAAAACACAACGGAATATTTTGATCCCCAGAGAAGATAATGAAAAGCAAATAAATTTTACCACAAATTCAATGTTATCAGAATGCCAACAAAGATATTTAAAATACCTATCAAACATTACAGATATCAGTAGGAAAGCAAATCAAAAGTAATGGAATGAGGTTGATCTCATGTCATTTTCACCACTCAAACTCATTGTATTGTAATAGAAGAGAATGGCTGACGGGGATTCTGTGAGAGATGACGAGACAAGAGATTGTTTAGCAGAGAAAGAAAGCAGCAGTGCTCTCTCCGCCACCCAAACACCGCAGTGAACAGTGAGTGACGAGTAAAGTTTTCATAGATTATTCTAGCCCATGGCCATTCATCTGATCAGCATAATCACGTTTAGATGTTTGTCGCTCTGTGCACAAATAACTACACGGCCGCAGAGCATTCGATTTGCATATAAAAGACTCCAGCGTCTCCATTAGAACAATCTCGCCGTCTAACTAAACGATCCTAGCAAAGTTTCACACGAGACGAGAACACGACACTGCAAACACTGTTCTCCCAGTAGTTTTGCACGATGAACATGGGAAAAGTTGTCCAAAAGGACACCATACTATAGCTATATACATAGACTTGGTAGTATTTGTAATTTAGATGTATTCGAGCTGGTAAAGTAAGTGATGTGATACAAATATGATTATTAGATCTCATGTCAATTACGGCCACTTGATGAAGATCTATAGGAAGGCTTGCAAAATCTGCCTGTCTCACTCAAATGAATTCTCCGTTCCGTTCTCAATTTCCTCTCCACCGTCCATTACATCGCATTTCTACTCACACAATGCAAAAATACACACATTCCAGGGGCGTAGCCAGTAAATGGGCCCATTGGGTCAGGCCCTCCCCCCGATCAAAAAAATTAACATATGAACGATAGGAAAGGATGTGTGGGGTGTGGCTAAATTAACACAGAAAAGATAGGGCAGCCCCCCCCCCAGTATTCTGAATATCCCCCCTGACAAGTGTCTAGTTTGTCGTAGTTACAATTAAATTAGTCACTTGTGCTTACAGCTATCCGGTGCTTTGTTGTTGTCCCTATGTGCAATCCATCCGGATACATTACATTACAGAAAAGCATTTATAATTATAATAAATAGCGGACCGCGTACATTATAGAATTAATTGAATTATCGAGTACACAGTGTAGATAGCATACGCATTCGTATCCCTTATAGAGGGACAGTGGGAGAGTGCGTGCAGTCTACTGATATTGTTATGGATCGGATGTGGCGAATGTCTGATGATGAACGATAATGAGGAAGCTGTTAAGCAGAAGCATAAGCGAAGCAAAGATAATTCCTCTGAAAAAATCCGAATGCACAGGACATATGGTCAAGTACAATACGACTTTATGTATATGCAACTCTAAGCCAAATACAGGGGAACCTTAGACACAAAACCTTCATCAAGTGTACAGAGAGAAAAGGAGAGTGCTTGTCCCATTCATATTCTCCCCCAGCCTCTGTGTATTATATTGATGCATCCAGGGTTTCGGGTATCATTATAACACTGGGACCGTGTTAGCACGTTTTAAATTAATCACATTTTTCACATTAATCCCGTTATTCACGTTTTCCTAATAGAAAATCCGTACGATTCATGAATTTTCCAAGAAAAAACCTACCATGCAGAAAGTGGGTTTATAAAGAAACCCTGGGTGCAAGTATCGTAAAGGTATAAAAGAGTGAAAGTATAGAAAAAGGCTATTCTAGAGAATCCACTTGTTTCCTGGGGTTGATGTGTACGATTCGCTTCCCATTGCATTGAATGTTGGGTCAAGTCAAATCTAGTTACAAGTCTGAAAGCTCCTATCTGCAAATTATGTGCTATAAGTTATATAAAGGGAAACATATCCGGGGAGAGACTTACGGTTTCACATCGCCGTCCTCTTCTTCTTCTGTGCATTGCATCCCCGTGTCATTCGGTGGGTGAGCAGCAGCAGCAGCAACAACATCAGCAGCACATACGTGGTATTATCTGTAATAACAGAAGAGCATGCGGTATTTGAGTTGAGTTAGTTCGGTTCGCCAGTGAAACGGAATCTCTTTCCCTCTCTGTGCGTTCCCTGCTGCTACCCACTTGAGTGTCTTGTGTGCTCCGGTTCGGTCGCTCGGCTAAAACTCTCTGTTCTTGAGCCACAGCGACCAGTTGGTCTTCATCCCGACCGAATTCATCATCTCACACAGAGAAAACATTAGAAAATAGTACGGGGCATAGTAGTAACAGTGAAGTCATTCCTTATTGTAGTGTGTGAGTCCTTTGGATGTGGGAACATCTGCTCCCTGTAGCCCGTGGCCCTCTCTACGTGTTATAGGTACACAAGCCCACCACTGCAAACAAATGCAGAATCTGTGAATGACGGTGAACTGAATTGAATTGACACACAGATAGAGATAAAGGTGAAATGTGGACGAAATAACAATACGGGTAATAACTGTGCAAACTCCCCTTCATTCAGCATCACATATGTGAACGATCTGTTTTTCGGTGTTTTGTTCTCACGTTCTTTGTCATTTCCGTGGCGGGGAAATCAAAATGATTTTTAATTAAAAATAAATCGACTTTTTTTTTATAAAGTGGGAACAGTGTGCAGTAAGTAATTAGAAATAAATTGACTTTTTCTGTTAAAGTGGGAACAGTGTGCACAGAAATGTTACTTGTTGACAAGATGACGTCTGTGAATTCTCTGCATTCTTCTTCCGGCTCCTCGGAACAAGTGGTGAGAAAGAAGCGGACCTTTGACATTGCCTTCCTGACCGGACAAGACAACAGTGACAAGGACAAGGAAGGATCATCATCGAGTGACACGGTGGTTCGGTTGACAAATCCGAATTCACTTGCAGCCGTTCAAATGCAATTGGAAGAGAACAATTCGAACAGTTCAATAGACGTGACAAATGGTTCGGTGAGTGATCAATCGGAGCCCCCTCGAAGCCCACCCCTTCCCCTTCCTCGGAAAAGCAATAAAATTCGCAGTAACAATCGAAAAGATGAAATACGATTCGAATCGAAAAGAACTATCGACATAAATCAAACGAGTGACTCTGTGAAAATCAAGGAAAATCTTCAATTTTCCACGCTGTTTCCCACCTCTGCCGTTTCTTCGATTAGCGGAAGTAGTGGAAACGGTTCTGTGCACGTTGCCGATCTCCATTTACCCCATATTTCCACATTCGCTCTCCTCCCCCACATGACAAAGTTCCCAGTCAGCTTCCCAATGTGTCCCACAGCACCCACCAGCTTCTCAGCAAAAATGGAGAAATCAGAATGCATCAATATTTCTTACCCGATGAATAAAATCCGAGCTGGGAATTTCCCGGACCCTTACGCCGCTGCTTTGGCTAATAATTACTACAACCCGAATCTTATGCTTCCTCAAGACCTGAACTCGCGACAAAATTTCCCTGGCGGACAAAATCCACATTCTCACCATCAACAACAACCTCATCACCACCCTTCAGGGGGTGGGGGGCAAAACAATTCCAACAATCCTGTCACTACTGCAACAGCTGTCACACTTCTGCCTCCATCGTTGACCGCATTGACACTACCCGCTCAGAACGTTTGCGCCAAATGCAACATTGGGTTCCGCATGACCTCCGACCTCGTCTATCACATGAGGTCACATCACAAACGAGACTGCGACCCAATGAAAAAAAAACGTGAGGACAAACTAAAATGCCCAGTCTGTCACGAATCCTTTCGAGAGAGACATCATCTCACCAGACACATGACAGCACACCAAGACAGAGCAGAGGAGCGGGACGAATCATCAGCCGCTTTGAAAACTTTAATTTAAATATTCTCCAACCATCATTAATATTAAATTTACTAAATGCCACAAAAATCTAGTTGAATGAATTGTCTAGAGATGTTATAGTACGTACTATACCTGTTTTCGAATACCTTTACTACTTTACAACTAGTAGTCATCATCTCATGTCCGAGAAATTGTTTTAAATAATTCCCTGTGATAATTTATGTTAATTGACCTGAACTACGAGTCAGTAAAATAAAATAATGCGTGAATGAAATGAAATGTCCTGTCCTGCATTCAGATAAGCCGGTCACGGATTTCTTCTCTGTCTCTCTCTAGCATTAAGTAAGTAAAGGGAGTCGAGTGAAAATTTAGAAAGTCGTTTTGTCATGATGAGTGTCTTTGTGAGCGGTGGAAGGGTTAGCTTAGAGTTTTCAGATTGTTATTTCCTTGGCATAAGCAGTTGGCTCCTATTTCCTAGTCTTCACTGTTCAACAGAGTCCTGCTAATAGTAATTGTGTAGACGGTTGATCCTTCTTGATTTGTATTTATGGAGGACAGGGAGAAGCATAATGCGGTTGGCATAAGTGGCCCCCAGTTGGCCAAAAGAGTCGCGCGCTCTCTTCTCTCCAGAGAGAGAGTCGCCTTATAACACAAGTACGTACATGTACAAACACACACAGAGTAATGGGAGCTGGGAGTTGAGGTCAGGAAATCTCATGTCACAGATTCTTCCCGGAGTTGCTCTGTTTTGCATATCTAAACCGTTTCCTTTATCTACACTCCTTTCTCTAAGACCTAATAAACTATGGCCTTTGCTTTCCTGAATTAATTTTATGAGCGGAAATTTATTGGCCTTACAGTCGACTACTTCTCCTTGCCTAACATACAATTACATAGCCACTCGCCTGTGTCTATATCCATCCCCACCACCACACTATTTACAAAAGCACCAAGCAATATTATAAACTCCACTCTCTCTCTCTTACTACCTATATAAACTGCATATCCTAGTTATTACCATTGTGGAGTAACTAGTGAAAATAAGAGCAGCAGTCTAATGCAAATGGAAAATGTCCTACAAGCATAACTCTATAGTCACTTATAGTATTTTAGTACAGTGAGAGTGAGAGGTAAAAAGTCAAGTAGCTATGTAACCTGTGCTTTCTCCCATTTCAAATACATATGTACATTTTACATATACTTACTTGCTCCGACATGTAATTATTTATAGACTGCACCTCTATAACAATTGTTTCCGTTCGCTATATATAGTATATATACTATACTATACATGGTATATACTACAAGTTTGCAAAGTAAGAAAAAGCCTACTGTTTACTTGTGTGTGGCATTTCATGGAGGACTGAAAATTTGAGTCGCATTAGTCTCGAGGCAAGTCACAATTTATCCTTAACGTGACAGTTAGCAAGTTGAACGGTACAAAAAGTTTGCCAGAGATAAGCAATCTCAATTTCAAAATATGAGTTTTTCCCTTGGTGAGGAACAGATTTCACCCGTAATGCGGAGACTCTTCAGATGATTACATCTCGATATATGTATTTATGGATGAGTCGAGTCGAGCTGCCTTTTGTACATTTCCCTTCTGTCAGTCGCCTTCCTACTGCACACATAACATCCAGCTTTCCCCCAAACACTATACTATGTATACTATATACTTAATGCTGCACGACCACAACACTACAGACGAATAAATGAAATGACTTGATTGTCATGATCATGAGCGAGCAGACAGACCACATCAGAGCACAGTACAGAGTGCACTTATTATTATACGTGTGCAGCACATCACACCACTTACCACATTACTACAGACATACACAATAATATTAGCGAGCCGAAGAGAGAGAGAGAGAGAGTGGAGTGCGGGAAAAGAAGCTTCTTCATAACATAACCACAACTTAGTGTTGTCAGGAGAAAGTTGAGTAACTAACCGAGTGGAGTAATAGGGAAGGGAAACATATTATAGAAGAGAGAGAGGGAAGAGCAGTAGCCGGGCATTATAGAACAGTGCCGGGCATTTAGTCAGCCCCAAATAAGTCAACGTCTGCAAATCTGCTTCCACTCCCGAAATCTGATAAGAATTCTATCTCGAGCCTCCTTTCTCTTGCTCTCTCGGAGCTCCTTCTTCATTCCCAACCAACTATTCTCATGTCTTGTCCCTGCCTCATATGCTATTGTTATTATTGCGCTCCTTCCCATCAGCTCCACTTCTTATTCTCACTCTCACAATCACACTACGTTAAAGTCGGCTCTGCTCCACTTTTCTACACTTTCCTCGCCTCTTCGCTTGCACAACATTCACAACAGGGTTTATTGAATCACATTTTTTCAGATAAAATCCCATCACAGTGGGTTTAAATATTGTGATTAAATGTGATGGGATTAATTGGTAGTCTCTACCCCTTATAACACTTAGATCACATTAAACACACTAAGTGTCTCTGTGATCAAAGGTAATTAATCCAAACGCGAAACCCTGATTCACCACCAATGCCGACATTTCCTTTACTTTCCCTTTTCTCTCTCTTTGCCAATAGAATCGTGATGACTTCATTACTGTCACACTTCAGTTTGTTTGCAGGAAACGAGATGAATTAATTTCTGCACACAATAAAAATAAACAATTGACAGCATGTACATACAAATGAGACTCTACGGTTCTTTTATTACTTACACACTGCGTGGGCAGTCACAGCACAATACAATCAAATCTAGAAATAAACAACTGATTTCACCTTTGACCTCCAATCTTTTATTTCTCAAGAGTTTTCCACAATGAGAAATAGGATCGCCCTAGAAAATGCAGACGGCTGGCTGTATGACACTATGAAGTGATTCTGGTAATTTTAGCTGGGTATTTTTTCTTTCGCGTCGCATCGCATGACGGGGAGATAGTGAAATTCGCAAGAGACAATCAAGGAAACAAACAAGAAAGCGAGAAACAAGGGAATTTAAGTCACAGCGTCTGAAAGGCAGAAATAAGAAATAAGGATGGCAAGGGAAAGCCAGCTGCGGCAAAACAGACAGACAATCAATCTCCAGTCATGTCCCCAGAGTTCCCGCGTCCAATTAATCCTTTTGTCATCCATCCATCACCACTTTACTTTCTCTCTCTCTTTACTACCTACTACATACGGATGGGACGGAAATCGGAAAATCTTCCGGGAAAGAAAGACAAAGAACGACGACGACCATGCTGAAGAAAATCGATTTATAATTTTAACAGTGAAAGTTCTGTTCATGTTTCCGACAGGGTTTCGAGTCTGATTATCACAGTGGGATTAATTACTATTCTTAAACGTATTTAATATTACAAGGGATATAGACTACGAATTAATCTCATCACATTTAATCACAATATTTTAGCTGAAAAAGTGTTATTTACGAAACCCTGCTTTCCCCTGCTTTCTCCGATCAATTAAAGAATTTTTGCAGATTCTCTATG
>JABASC010002932.1:0-15725 GCA_019776185.1 Plutomurus gul
AGTATTGTGTGTAGTTAGAACTTGCTGAGACTCGATATCAACACTATTTCATTCAATTTAATTACACTACAAAGTGTCTTGTACGTACCAATTTTACAAAATTTTGCAAAGTAAATTCTAGGAAATTCTGCTTGAACATAATTTAATTTTCGCATTGATTGCTCGTCTTGTATTGAGTGCTTACAAAAATTTGCGTATGTCCCATGACTTTGGGGTTAGAAATGAATATGTTTATGTAGATGAAATTCCTTCGGCATACCAACTGATGATTCGTAGTACTTACAATCTCTTCCATAAAGCAATTGACATGCAATCAAAGAAGACAGTATTTAATGTAGATGGTAAGCATACAAAAATCTTAATACGTATAATTTGAAACTTCATCGCTTCTATCTATTAACGTTCAGTTAATGATTGATGGTGAGTGTACTGTAGGGAAGGTAAGGTGAACGAAGTTGTATCTAGGATAATATTTTATTACAATTGAATGCAACGATGTCTCTCAATGAATGAATAATTTTAAATATCTTCTTCTTGATTTTACTATTTACTAACATTGATCTGTAACTTCAGTCGATTGTACTTCAATTATTGCATTGTATAGTAATAAATATAGAATGAGTAATCGTTTCATGCCAAAATTATTTTTGCATCATAATAATTTAACCATTTAATCTATTTGTTATCAATTCATGAACTCGCATCACGAAATTGTGTGGTAGCACCAAGCACCCTGAAAAATGATTCACTTTGACTGACGGATTGTTTTGTCTCACGTTGGTCGAAAACTTGTTGATAATTGGACATTGTCATCTTGTCCAAGTAAACACAAGGTGGGTATTCAAGGGTTTTACAAATCAAGAAAAAAGAGTGCATTCCTTTTACTTCTAGATATAGCATCTTGGCATCTACTGCCGTGCCAAAGAAATCTTTTGCAGCAGGTGAGCACAGTATGCACACAGACAGGTGTGCAAGTGTTCCAGTCTTAGGATGTTTGTGAATAGCAAGGAAGGTGTACTTTGCACCTGTGTACGCTTTATATGATTGCACTGTACTTTAGCTAGTACAATATTTAGTATGTATGCACACAGCTCGCTAGTAGTAGCAACAGCAAGTATCAAGCCATAGGGCTTACTTATAAAATGTGTATTACACACAGAGAGAGATGTTTACAACGGCGAAGGTATCGAAGAGCTGTGTATGATTTGAAAGGTGTGGCCAAACGACTCATTCACATCCTCATCTCTTTCCCACCACACGATAATCTCAGCCGATTTAAACGACCGATTAAGTTAACCTAAACGAAATAGCTTTAATTGTCGCTGTAAGATTTAAGGAAATACTGCTGGCAGAGACCAACTACTACGGTTGTCACATAGCTAGCGTCGTCTATTTGTCTGTTTGTTTTTGTACTGCTGTGTCATTTTGTGCGGCTGCTACCATTTATTTTACATTGTGTAAACAGTGTTATCTGTTAAACATTCCCATTCGGCTTGTTAAATAACCGGGTACAAATGTTATGATGTCCGTGTTGTATTTACACGAATGATAGCTATTGTGGCTATGCTGTTATTCATTGCCAAACAATTTCTATTCAACAGGTATAATAATACTACAGTTAATTATTCAAATATGCAATGCAATGAGTCATAAAAGTCTTCCTATCCTATTGAATAGGATCTGATCTCATATGATATAATGTTATATGTATGTGAGACATTATTTATTTTCTGCATTTTATAATAACTAAATTTCTAATGCGTCACCAGCATAAAAATTCTTCTATCTGTTTCATGTTTAAGTTTATAATTTGGTAATTACGTATGTATTTTAGGATGGCCAGCCTGACATGGATGTACTTTTTAGTTCTACCGTTAGTTGCGGTGTCTCAACAGAACTTTCCTTTCAGTAATAATCCATTTAGGAATAACCAAAATCCTAACCAGAATACATTTAATCCGTTTAGTCCTCCTCCCACAAGAGACCCCTCCGTGTTCGAGTCTGTCAGTCCCCAAAGGGAGCGGGACCCGTTTAATCCCTTTAATCAGTTCAACAACAATAATGGACCCAGAAGAGATTTCGGAGGGTCATTTAATCAAGATAGTTTTACTTTCAACAATGTACTAAATGAGGAGGAGAAAGAGTGCCCGCCTGGCTGGGACCCATTCAAAGAATCTTGTTACAGATTTGTACGATCTCCAATTCACAACCGGGAAGATGCCCGAAGATATTGCCAGGTAGTCACATTAATAATTAATCAAATGGAACTGTTGTTTACATTTAATTAATTGAAATATTTACACATGAATGTATGATATCCAGACATATGGAGATTATGCTGCCTTAATTAGTATTAACAATGAAGAGGAGCACGGCTGGGTAGTTAAGCGGTTACTTGCAATAGACCCACAACATAGACTGTGGTATGTGTCAGCAAAACGAAGTGGTCCAGGCAGTGCTTGGACGAATGCCGATGGCACGCAGCTCGTCAACTTGGACGCAGCTTTCCTCCCCGATCAACCTTCTCTCTCATATGTCAGCAATAACTTCCTCGCTTACAGGTTACTACTAAATATTTACACTAAACACGTTGTCCATTGAGTTCTTGACATCTGCTATCCTCTAACTGTTATGCTAATTGTTTACATTCTCATTAAGAGACAAAATTGAATTCGAAGATTGTTATGTTTAAAGCTTTTCAGAGCGACGAAGAATGTGGGGATTACTTAAAGTGCCTGGCCACGATGTACATCAATATATTTGCGAAAAGCCGTTGGCTTATGTTCAAAATAGAATCTCAGACAATCGGGATTTCAGCTATGGCTTGGAACTGGACGACCCCAAGAAAATTCCTAGGGGCCCATTTTTCATTCAGGAACCTAAATCCGAAGTCTTTGATTTATCTCGCAACATTCTACGTACTTATATATCACTTAGGTAAGTGTATTAACTCAGTCCAAGTGACCAATCCACCAATCACTTCTTTTTCTAGCACACCGAAAATCAATTGTATAATTTGAATAATTGAATTGAATTAATGTTTTGTAGCTGCCTTGCTGGGGGATGGCCTGCTCCTACGTACAATTGGTTTAGAGAAGAGTACATGAACAACACGTTGGTGTCTATCCTTATCGAGCCTCTCAAAGACTCCAAATACACGGTCAGTGGTGGCTCTCTGATAATTGATACCCCCACCCAGAAAGACGACAGGGGAAGTTATCATTGTGTTGCCACCAATCACTTTGGATCAATTGTGTCTGAAACTGTTTCCATTTCATTTGGATACATCGGTGAATTTATTCTGACTCGCGGGACTGAATCGGGAAACCAGTACTGGGGAAAGGCAATATTTTGTGATCCTCCACAACATTTTCCCAGTAAGTTGCACGAAAGTTGATTGAATTCTATTGAAATAGTGCAGAATAGTCGTAAACAACATGTTGTGATTCTGTAGGTATTCATTATTACTGGTCTCGAAAGTACTTCCCCAACCTTGTGGAGGAAGATCAACGGGTGTTCGTGTCTTATGATGGGAATTTGTACATTTCTGCTGTGGATGTGAGCGATCAAGGCAATTACAGTTGTAATGTACAAAGTACTGTTTCTAATTCCGGTAGAAACGGTCCATTATTTAATCTTCAGGTTATTCCAAATGGTAAGTAAAAATGTTTGTATGGACACTGATATAATTGGCGTACTAAAGGAGACAAACATAATTAGTTTTGATTTTTATGTTTAGCCAATTACCAGCAACTCAGATATCCAAATAATTTTCCCAAAGTTTTCCCCGAGGCTCCAAGTAGAGGAGGGGAAGTTCGTCTTGAATGCGTTGCTTTTGGATAGTAAGTAAAATTTAATGTTCATGTATTATCGGTAATTGATGTAGAATTAGTGATCACAAGAAATTGTGTCAATGATATAGCCCTGTTCCTTCATACAATTGGACGAGAGTTGGATCAAACCTACCTAGAAGTGCGATTCTCTCCAACCACAATCGTGTCTTGACTATTCCTAATGTAACTGTTGAGGATCAAGGAGATTTTTCATGCAGGGCAACCAATAGTAGATTGTCCATTGAAAGCACCGTCACATTAAGTATTCAAGGTAAAGCAGTCAAGTGTCAGAGACTAAATGTTTGTATATTTTTTGAAATTTAAAACTAATGGGGCTTTTATACACAATTCAGCTGCGCCCACATTCACAATACGACTTAAAGATCGTCACATGGACAAAAACGCAAACTTAGAATGGACTTGCGAGGCTTTTGGAATACCAGATGTATCTTATCAATGGTATCGCAACGGAAGATTGCTTAATATGGAAATGTTGCCACCTGAAGATATTGGACGATACAAAATTCAAGACAACGTTTTAACCATTCAATCTTTGGACGAAGAGAGAGACGCAGGAATGTACCAATGCCGTGCGAATAATTCATTGGCAGCTAAATTTTCATCTGCCCAACTTCGAGTATTAAGTAAGTTCAATTCGTGCTACATTCAATTAAAAGTGATGAATACGCCCATTATCAAAGCAAATTAAATTTTAGCAGGGCTTACGTGATAATCTAAAAGCCTGTAATATTGGTGCATGTGAATATCGCATTTTTGTGCGTTATAACCTTCTATCGGGTAATAGAAGATTGATGATTGAGCAGTTAAAGGGGTCACATTCACCAAGTCACACACTGAACGCTTTTGGTGACGACGAAATGGGGGGAGGGTGTTTGCAACTCAAAACGATTAATGAAAAAGGGGGTGGGGGTAAAAAAAAAGACTTTTAGACGACATCAGAACGCAAAAATTGTATCAGCCACGCTAAGTGTTCTGGAACCAACAGCAATCTAGAAACCTCTACCGACTCCCCTTTTAAGCTCTAAAAATGACCGTCATGAAGAAGGTTGAGCGAAAATTAACATTAGGTCAGAACATGTGCGCACATAAATTCGATAAAATGAGAATCTCAATCAATGAAACACACATAGTTCCCTTGAATGTCCATTTATCATAACAATCAGTTTGGTACTCCTATAAAATACTGCCCACATACATATGATGTATATATACCATACATGTTCAGTACATAGTATACACATATATAGTCTAATTCATAATGGTGTGCTTCTAACAAGCGGTATAGTCATTCGTATAGTCATGTTATACTTTTGGGCCTGTGTTAACACCGGGGACAACACAACTAGGAAAGCAGAACAATTAGGAAAAATTACGAAAGCAGTCATTAATAACTAATTTATTCATTTACTTAGTCTTACTTGGTGGTCGTGTGCTAAAGAGTGGCGTACAATGAAAATTACAACGAAACGAACCAATTGAAATTTATTGAAAACGGAAATACGATTTTTAATATGTTGATCAAACTTACAATTAGAAAAACCTCCTTTGAAGCACAATAATGATTACTAATACTATGTGTATTTTGAATTTCCACAGCGTTGCATCCAAGTTTTAAGAAGAAGCCTTTGGACAGTGAGATTCTTGCTGCGGACGGCGGCAACGTCACAATAAAATGTGAACCGGAAGCAGCTCCTAGACCTGATTTTCTATGGAAAAAAGATGGCAATTTGATCGGATCTGGCGGCAGGCGTCGAGTTATGCCAAATGGAAACTTACTCATTTATCCCGTGTCAAGAGAAGATCAAGGAATATTTACGTGCGTGGCAAGAAATAATGTCGGCGTTGATGAAAGCTCGGGCAGATTGACCGTCCTGAGAAGACCCGAATGGAAAGATGGAATCAGTTTACCAGAAAGAATGCGCTATGCCGTTGGAGACCAACTGTCGTTGAGATGTCAAGCGGATGCGGAAGAATCATTGGACATTGCTTACATTTGGAGACATAATGACCTCAGATTAGATGAAGTGACATCTCACCGAATACGTTTCGATTCAAAAAATGGATTCCTTGAAATCTATAACCTTACACTAGCTGATAGAGGATTTTATGAATGTGAAGTGAACACGTGGGTCGGAAAATTGACCAGCAAAACGTACATCGAGATCCGAGGACCCCCTGGTCCGCCAGGTAACAAATCTTTTGTTTGTCAGATTACATAACAAATGTGGAATTTCATAGAACTTTACAGTCTGTTTGTGAAATCAATTTTTTTAAAAACTTTTTAACACTCTTTTGACGGTGTTGTTTGACTACAGGTGGTGTTCAAGCTCGAGATTTTACATCAATAAATGCTACGATTATTTGGACCGACGGAGCTATGAATGGAGATGAACCACGAATGTACATTGTACAGGGAAGAACACAGTGGGATCCAATATGGAGAACTCTCGTCGAAAGTATGTAATCTTTGAAAACGAAAATCTTTTGTAAAGTCTGAAATGCAAATTTTATTTAGGTACGTTATTTTTTCTTTTGCAGATATTACTGCTAGGGACTACGATCGCTTAATTGGAGGACGGATAGGGGAAAGTGGAAGAAAGGAGGCAGATCTTATAGGGGTTTTGTCACCGTGGTCGGCATACGAATTTAGGGTGGCAGCAGCGAACGACTATGGATACGGACCATTCTCTGCGTCCTCTCCCCAATCTAACACATTACCTTATAGTCCATTTATTTCTCCAAGAAATGTGGACGGTGGAGGGGGGAAGACGGGATCTCTAAGCATTTCATGGGATGTAGGTTGAATTCTAATTTTGCCTTTTTTTACGCTGTTTGAGATTTATTTCACAACTACCCTTTTTCAATTTTATAGCCATTGCCGCCAAAGGATCAAAATGCGCCTGGAGTCTATTATAAAGTGTTTTGGCGACGCTTCAAGACAGACATGGAGGATGAATATCAGACCACTGTGTTACAAGAATGGGGCAACATTGGCTCTCATGTGGCGTCTATCCCTTCGCAATACTACTTCACGAAGTACGAAGTCAGAGTGCAGGTGAGTCTGACTAGAGCTCATGCAAACCGTTATTTTTGGAATTCATGAATCACTCTGACAATTTTCACCCAACAATAGGCATGGAATGATTTGGGTTATGGCCCAATCTCTTCACCAAAAACAATATACAGTGCAGAAGATATGCCACAAGCGGCTCCTTCATTGGTAACACCAAGACCATTCAATTCTACAGCCATAAATGTTACTTGGACACCTGTAGACGAAACCAGAGAGAAAATGCGTGGAGATCTTTTGGGCTATAGAGTAAGTGTATTCATATTTGAAAACACGAAGGCAGCATCCATTACTACTTAACCACAATGGTTTTCCTCTGCAGATAAGATATTGGCTAAAGATGGGTACAAACTTGTACGATCCGGAAGCCATCAATTACCTGAGCCGTTCAAAGGAGCCACATGCGCTTATTAAAGGACTTATACCTAACACATACTACTATGTTCAAGTGATGGCTTACAATTCAGCTGGTCCCGGTCCAGCAAGTGAACCCCAGTTTGGTAATTAACGTTCGAATATTTTATATGGCAAAATTACACTTTAGCTTACGGGTGTTTTTTTCAAATTTAGAGCGAACGCTTAAAAAGGCTCCTCAGAAACCACCGACTGCTGTTAATGTGGTAGCATTAGACCCTTCGACAATTAGAGTCACATGGCGGTACGTAGCTCCTACAGTGGAAGAAGAAGCTCTCTCTGGATACAAGGTAGAGTATTATATTCTCTGTCAATCTTTCACCTGCTCCTAAACCGTTTCTTAACAAAAATACTAATACTTTGCAGGTGAGAATCTGGGAAGCGGACCAAGATATCAGCCGAGCAAATGATACAAGGGTTTTAATCGGCTCAAAAAAACTGGAATGTGAAATCTCAAATTTGGAACCAGGAAAGTCATACATACTTCGTGTTCTGGCATACTCGTTGGGAGGTGACGGAAAAATGTCTTCCCCAAATCAGGAGTTCATGTTGGGTGAGTTCAATTAAGAGTGTTATTTTAATGCATAGGAAGATTTGTGAAAATGATAGTAAAAATTCGAATTTAATAAATTATTTTAGGTGATCCTCAATCCCTCAGAGGTTCCGGTTGGCATCCAGCACCCGTAATTTCACACGGGATTATTTGTCTGATCCTGTGGTACTTAATCACGTACTTGAATTAGTATGTTTGAATTGATGTAGTTGACCAGAAGAATTTTAATGCGTATGAACAACTTCATGTATTCTGTCGTACTTGCACAATTCCGTCCAACCCATATCTTACTTGTTAGTGGTAATTAAATAATAGAAATTGTACTACGTATTTACATTTAGAGTTAGAATAGTAATGTTACATCAACCGTTTTCCATGTTTTCAAAATGGATAAATATATTGAGATGAGATGTGGCCGAAGCAGAAAAGGTACATATAGTACTTTGTAATTTATGACATTACTTTTGAAATTACGTGTTACTGAAGATTTTATAAGAATATTACTATATACGCTCCTTTACAAATGTATTTAGACGGGCGATAAGTTTTACTGTGTCATATGTAGTTTAGCTAGTTAGTTATTAGTGTGTACTACCAACGCATGAAGAGGTGAAAAACAATGATCTTTTTTGATACTGATGTTTTCTATAATGTTAAAAGTGATGAGAGTGAGTTCATTCCGTTTTTTTCAACACATTAAGTACAATGAATTACATGGATAGGAAGAAAACAAAATCTCAATAATAAGAAAGTTAGTACTATATTGTGTAATGTAAATGTGCTACTGGTTTATTGTATACCAAACTTAATGTCGGCAGTTTTCGTGGTAGCTCAAAACTTTCATGACACAATTTTTTATGATTATCAGGGTAACAGGTATTTAAAACAAAACCCGTGTTGCACAGCTTTAGATTTACCTATTTGTATTCCAATAAGTGTGATACTCTGTAACAATGTACATCGTTTTACGACTACGACAAGTTTTGTTAAAGAATTTAACGTGCATTTTTGGAACACATTGTTATTCCTAACTAATTAGACATAAACTTTGACATTTGCACTTTGACAAGTGCAACGTATAACAAGTTATGGACAATGTAATTTTTAAATTTTACATGAGAGCTTTTTAAATAAAAGGTAATGCAACTAAATGCATCAAAAATTATAAGAAAGCTAACAGTGACATGAGAATTTTATTCATTCACTCATATCTTGTGACCATTGCGGTTGTTTTCTTCCTGAGTAATCTTCCAAAACCCAGCACGATGACATTATTCATAACAACCATCATTACTGCGGCAGTAAATAAACCTCTACGCAAGCAGTGGTGTAACTAGGCACTGTCATTTAGAGGGGAGAGGGGCCCGATGACCCCCATTTTTTCAGTTTTAACAACGGACATATTTAGAAAAATCTGAAAATGGCCCTGGAGGGCTCTCTGCCCCCGGCCGTTCAGATTTCAGATTATAGCTACACCACTACCTAACATAATTATCCTTTCTGCATTATTAATTCTCTTGGATGGGTTGTTGTGGTGGTTGGAGTGGATGAAAGAGAATAACAGTATGACGCAAGCATGACTCATATCCTCACAGCCATCGAGCCAACCAATGAAAATCGTCCAAGTGTTATAGAAGAAATGTACACCACAGATTGCATCAGACAATTCCATATAGTTGCTTGAGGACGTCCATCCATAGTCGAACGCTGTGTTAGAAATTCGTGACATTACATACATCATCATACAAAACAACAATACGGAGATAAATGGTCTAATGGCCAACAGAAGAATCTTCAGAAAAATTACTTGGGCTATGCATTTGCGATCTGTTCGTCAGTAAGAAACCACAGCAGCTAATTTGTCTCCTGACATCGAACAGGTAATAATATTTTATTTATTTCATTTTACAAATAGTCTTTATTGCTGTCTAGTGTCTAACCGTACCACAACATATGGACATTAAACTCGCGAGTCGCAAAACTCTATTTTTCGAATTAGTTGTACAATTAAATAACAATTATTCCTGATTCCTGGGTTGACCAGTCCATTTCTTCACCGGGTTTTGGTGTAGCAATGTTTTTCCTTGAACTTCCGATTAGAAAAAGAAAATGTGTGGGCCCGAAAACCTTCAGGGCGACAATGATTATTAAATAAATTATTTAAAACCTTGAATTTGTATAAGGTGCGTTGATGCGTAAACAATTAGATCTCTTATTGTCGAGTCGAGTATAGTAGAAATTAATAATAAAAGACAAATCGATAATCGATACAATGTACGACGACCCATTTAGCTTTTCTATACTAAAGGAGTATACCTACCTTACTTCAGTATAGGGAATTTACAGTAAATGACCCACTTCACTTCGTACTTGTCATTGAAGAAAGTCTGTTTCTTTCATGCTGTACTACTTTTAAAATATGTCTATTGCATATTGCATTCCCATTTCCCCTGTACGCAGGTCTACTAGAAGTGTTTCACTATTATTAGCATTAATGTTTCTCTATATATAACGACAATGCCAACCCCATTGGGGGCAATGAGGAAGAATAGATGAAGGTCTTAAAGGTCATTGATACGGTGGTAGGATACTTAGCATGTAGCAACACTACTTGACTAACCACAATATTTTCTTTAGTAATTTCAGGATGTCAATGGTTTACATCCAGCAAGTTCGCAGTCGAAAAGGTTCGTTGGTTCCTTTGAGAAGCGACATGGATAGTGAGGTCAAAATCGAAATTGTTGATGTCTGTCAAATGAATGAATATGGACTCACAACATTGGAGCCTGATCAAATCGTTGAGGTCTTTACGTCATCATCAGGATCATCGATTGGTGACGATGAAGACATTTCGGACCATCCTAAACCTCGGAAACGAGCCAAGTTGGACCACATGTCACCTGATGAGAAGTCACAACACCGGAAAATGATGAATAGAATTTCAGCTCAGAGTGCCCGTGATAGACAAAAAGCTCTCATGAATCAACAGGAAGGTACAATCAAGTCCCTGTGTAATCAGGTAAGAATTTCATTCGGAACCCTACAACGGAATCCAATAATAATAATAAACATTCATTTTTTTAAATGTCATCACCAGGCGAAAGGGCGACAATAACGTGAGGATTTTTTGTGTATTTTCAGAATTCAACACTGAAACAGCAGACAGATACTTTGAAGCAGGAGAATACATCTCTGAAAGAAACGATAAAAGGTTTAACATCTAAGAACAGCAGCCTATCAGATGATAATGCTAGACTGACTGCATTGGTAGAAGAACTACAGAAGAAGATTTCCGAGCAGAATGAGAATGAGGGCGTGACGAGTACAAGCGACACAAGAACTGAAATAGTTGACCATGAAGTGAAGGTCATGTGCAATCCATTGGAGCCTGCAGTGCCCAGCACTGTCCCTCTGCCGAAGGGACTGGATCTGCACCCGACTTTAGCTTTCATGCTACTAGTATGGACGTTCTCTCTCTTGATCTCGAAGCGCCCGAATTCTTACAAGCTCTGGAACAGTTTTCGGAAACAATGCTCAGTCCAGATGCCCAGCTCTCTGAATTCGATAAAGTAAGTTGCCACAAGGAAATTTTTGATTATGTCTGATGAACATTTTCCATCCCCCTAGAATTCCTAATGACCATATCTGTTCTTTCCCCCACCAGATCATTGAGGAAGAGCGAATCCGCCAACAGCTCTTGGAAGCAGCAAAGCAGTGCATGGGGTCTGCCGAAAATCAAAGCACCGGGGTAAACTACAATCTCAGTGTCGACGTTGTTTCTAGTACCAACACTGTAAATTACAATTCAAATTCGATGGAGAACGATTGCTCGGAGCCAGACGCCTTGCCAATAATCGAACCAGAATTCAAGTTTCTGTCAGCGCCCATCTCCCCTGCCCTGTCACCACCGACTCCCACTCCCACAACAGCCACCTATTCGCATCTGAGCAGTAAATTTGATTTGGACCTGAAAGCGGATCTGTTCGATCCAAGCTACGATCCCTATGATCCATGGAACTCTCCAGGAAGCACCGTTTCTGATGCACTTTTTCCAGATTTAATTTAATTTTCCATTATTAAAACTTCAGGCTGAGAAAAATTATTAATTAACGTGTGTTCTTTTAAGCAATCTTTTATACAACCACAAACGTAAGCTTACAATTATTCATGAGTCACGAGTGGTCCATACAAAGGTCAAAGTTTTTAAAAGTGAAGGACGCACTTTAAAGTAGGTATCTATTTATCATGTACATGTATCATATACAGTTGAATTTTTTCAGTAGTAATAAAATTTATGTAAGGCCATATGGCTTGTAACCAAACCCTCGAGTTAGACGTAATAATCTACACTTGGGAATTTTCCATTAATCTGTTATCCTTAAGTGCACGTTCTCATAAAGCCTGGGGTGTTGTTTGTTAATTTGCTTATCGGTAATTATAATTTCAGTACTTAGCGCTTATTGGATAAGAGGAATCCTGAACCACAAGAGGTTTATTGTATGCGTCAACCAAATATATATATATATATTAAGTAACAAAAGTGTACTATTATAGTAATTTAATTTTTATTTAGTGATGCTGTTGCAGTGGCTGAAATATTGACAGTTGTTCACTCCAATGAATCGGTTTGAATATAAATTGCATTAGAATTTAGCTGATTGTAGAATAGTATTTTCAAAATCAAATGATTCTAGAATTATGCGTTGACTGATAATGGCGTTTAGGTAGTCGGTAGTTTGGGGTATGTGTGTGCAGATAGTTTTATCTATAAAATTTAAATTGAATGAATCTATTTATGTTGCCCAATAAAAGCATTGTCGAAGAAAAAACAACAACATGATTTCAAAGATGTTTTATTCATTACTGGTGTCCGTATTTTCTTACTATTATTATTATAATCCACCGTAGCTATTCACTGGCACGTTTAGGTAATGGCAGGGTACAAATGGGAGTCCACGAAATCGAAAACATGAATTTAAATTCCTCTCAGGTTCCCATTTTTCATTCACAAACGGTTGTAGGATACAAAATGAGAAACGTAGAAGGAAAATATGATTTACTGATAAAATCATGCATAACAAAAAATTAGCTATATTGATAAATTATTATTGACAAGTTGACACAGAATAAAATGCTCAACTGCAGAATTCATTTTTTTCGGCTTACTAGAAATTCAACTGACTGATTTCGTCATTTATTATACTACCAACTCATTTTTTTTATTGCTGCATTAAAATAATTAGTAAAATGTGTGCTCCCTTTTTTGTAGGAATCACCTTGGTAAAAAAAATCTCGATCTTTTTCATTTCACCCCAAATACATTTCGTTCTTACGAAGTAGAAGGCGCGATTGTTTTAATTATTTTTCAGATTTCGGTTGTGGTTCTACTTGCTCTCATGCTCTCTCTTTCTCCAATCTCCATACGCAAAGAAATTAAAGTTTTTCGGGAAAAGTCAGTAATCAATTGTAATCCCGGTGTCAGTGCACACGTTCTTTCCATTAGGTTTTCCTTTTCTGAAGTTTTTAACGTCGAAAATAATATATTTGGTAAGTAATCCCATTTTTCATTATTGTACTTTGGTAAATATTAATTATATTCATGGCATAATCGCTGAAAATACGAATTAGTACCCAACAGATGGTAGAATATATTTTTCTGTCAGTAATCATAAGTTGTCACCTTGTCTGGGCCTGGGCCAGATCACAGAGGATTCATCGCATATAAATGTTGTTGCATAAAAGTACCTAGTTCATAAATGATGAATGACGCATGTTTATTTACAAAATAATAAAATCAAATAAATAAATATATAACGATTGTTTTGTGCACACATTAAATATATATAATGAAATTAATCGGTTGTTGTGAATACTTTATTATAATAGAATAGAATGTTATCAAAATTTTCGCTACGTCATAATCACGAAACCCATTTCAATCTAAAACAAGGCCTTCTTTTTTACACAGTTTGAATACCGACTGTATTCTAATCAGGGATGGCCTTGGGGTAAATAAGGGTATGTTTACCTCCCCCCGGTCAGAGTAAGGCAGTGGGAAAACGCAGCCTCCGTAGCCTCACTCCGTAGCCTCCTAAGCTGTAGGCTAATATGGAATAAGCCAGAGGCTGCGGTGAACAGTCACTCGGTCAATGTAAAGAGGCGGGGTGCTGGTGGAGTGGAGGAGGCGTAGGTTGGTCAGAATTGTGAGGTAACATTAACCTTGTACTTTGTTAGCTACCAGGACTTAAGTGTCAACTTATAAAGTGTAGCTAACAAAGTATAAGGTTAATGTTACCTCTAATACTACACGCTAACTACCGACACACTGACTACCATTAGCCTCCGTAGTCTCCGTAGCCTCTGGCTCACTTCATATCAGCCAACAGCTTAGGAGGTGGGTTGTTACCCCTCACGTACTCTTGCATACCCTTAAGAAATTTGCCCCCTACAAGGGGTAGGCCATCCCTGATTCTAATTCTAACTGAACATTCATTTGGTGTTGCATGGTTGCAGTCGGTCACAGTCACACAGTCTAATAATCGCACATCAGCAATTTTGTGTTTCGGATTTTTTTTGTTATTGTTGCTGAAAATTCATTGTTACGCACGAGACAAATTTTTGCTCTGATATATTGGAGTAAGGCATGGAGAAGTCGTAAGTTATTCCTTGTAGTCTCTTGTTTTCCCGAGCTCGTCTACAAATTACTAGCAAAGCAAATATTCAAAATTCAAAAAGTTATCAACATCTGTTAACTTTATTAATTTAATATAACTTTGGTGTAATTCATTAAGTACGTAATACGCCGATGAGGTTGTGCTACGTCTTATAATTGTTTGTTGTTTGCCAGTAAAAGTTTGTGGCTTCGATACGAATAATTTAATAATAATAATAATAAAGGGTGGAAGAAAATGCATAAAATATTGCCTACAGGATTCACCAAATTTACTGCAATGATTATTTTCTCATAAATAATTGTTTTCCGTTCTGTAGATCTGTAGATATGGAGGACGGAAAATCCATAGATAAACAAGTGAAGAATTCACTGTTGAGTGGAGCTTCAGGCTCCTATTTATTTGAAGATTTCACTAGTGCGACAATGCTCGTTCCTCTTTTAACCCAGCCGGTCGCCCCTGAAGATGAACTAAATGTTCAACGTCCTGATTTAGGTAACTTTTATCGCAATCCTAAGACTTCTTTATGCTTAAGTTGTATTTGTTGTGAACTTTTTCGACGTTTTGTATTGCAGGTTCACTAGAAGCCACCACCGAAATTGATTTAAATAGTGATGAGCCTTCAGACAGTCCTGAATTTTCTTATTTTGTTCCTCCAGACCTCCCTCAAATCCCATCCAGTATGTATCATTCTTCACCGCCCTTGCCTTCATCCGTTCAATTGTTTACAAAAACGCCTGGTCAGTTTACTACTCCAACCCAAGCTATAAGTGGACCAGTTATATCAACAGATTCGTATTCAGCCCAAGGATCACAATCATTGACGCGGTCTCTTCCTCCAAAGATAATGGGTAAGACAATAGACTCCAGATCTGCGTTGGTGAAAAAGAAGTTGAATAATTGACGAAATATTATGTAGCAATTTGTATCGATTTAAATACTAAACTGTTTCAAAATTCTATTGCGCAGATTTCAGACAAAGTTTGGCGGAAACCGAAAAAACCGTCGTGGCATCATCATCAGCTGTGGATGAGAGTGCAAAGTTGACTGCTGCTAATACGGGTTTAGCTTCAGCTAATATTTATAGTTTATACAATCCCTCGGTTGGCAACAACAGTCCGAATTGGCAATTGACAAATACGCCTTCGATGGCCAACACGTTA
>JABASC010002933.1:0-15724 GCA_019776185.1 Plutomurus gul
CATTTCATTTCATTTTTTTTCAGTAAATGAAATGAAATGAAATGGAATGAAATGAAATGAAATGAAAATTTCATTTATAAATGAAATGGTCCGATCACTATTGTACACACACAGGATAATCAATAAAATTGACTGGGAAAGTCGAGAGAGTAAATTATCTGTGTAAAGACAATCTTCTCAAGACTGCATATATAGGGAATCCAACCGTAGCATCTGTGTTTCTTTAGCTGAAAAAATGGTGCTATATGAGAGCAAAGTTAGGTTCACGCACATGCAGCCATGCAGGGTAAAAAAACTACTGGTGTAATATTTATTTTTTGAACTTATCCGTGTCTATGTCATGCTCTGGCGAAAAATATGTTTCGGGTTCCACACGAAACCTAGAAAAAATGTTTGAAATTGTTTGAAATTGTTGCAAGTGCATACGTATGTACACTGGTTGCCATTTGGGAGCATTGGTGCGCCATCGGTGGCTGAAGAATCTTTGAAATCAGTACATACAGGATCAAAGTGTACTACTAGTCGTAGATTCGTACATTTACACAGCAGGCTTATAGTAAACCGTGAGTTTGATTGTATCTGTATTTTTTCGGCAACAAAGCCATAATACTAATAATTACTGTTTACAACCACTTACACGAACTATTGCAGTATGTACACAGAGACGCAGACAAAAGAGGTTGGTGGTCTGGTCTCATATATAGATGAGAATGCATCGCGGCAACTAGTAAGACTGCTGTTTGTATGTAGATATGTATTCGCAGTAAATCCACAGTGTAGGACTGGCTGGTGTCGATTTGTTTGCCAACTTGTAAACTGAGCTGAGTGTTGAACTCTCTGCCCCCAAAGTTTTCCCTTGAGTGCCCTTCTATCCTTCTCGCAATCTCTCCTTTTGCTTACACTTACATACTACTTACTGGTAAACTCTGCAGCTTAGAAAAGAAGTAACTCCTGTGTGCACGATATGTATTTAAAGTAGATGTCTATATAGCACTTATACGCGTGGTATCCTACGTACTGTCTTGCTGTGTACTATGTACTACTAGTAAAAGTAGTGTCAGATTTTTTATTTTAGCATTGCCACATTATATCAGTGTGCATTTCCTATAATTACACAGTAGTATTCTTGCGTACGTACACTGACTCCGAGTGATCATACTTACATTCTCTCGCGTTAGATATAGGAAGATGAACCTCATCACTAAACAATTCACAGTTGGAGTGTGTAGTGTGATCAACGTAATTGTTTATAGTGTACACAATAGTACACATACACTAATGCATGTTTGCGTACATTATCGTGTTTGAGTTACTGCTTTCTTCTGCGTATTTACTCTTAGTTTCTCCGTAGCAAATATTTCCCTGCCATGTATTGTTATATTAAAAGCATGAAAGCGGAAAAGCGCATTTCTGAGCTAGTGAAGAGAAATTTGATAGTGACATGACACCGTAATAATTCCGCTTTTACGCAGACACGGTTATGCTTTTGTTAGGGACAATTCAAAGTGAATGAACACTTCTGAAAGGGAAAGAAAGGGTACCTCAAATACTTTCGCGAAAATGTACTTAAATGTGTGAATTTATATTTTCAATTAAAATATTTCAAAATATGTAGCCAGCGGAAAAGCATACGTGTAGAGGTTCACCACTATTCTAAGATCTCATACCATTTGGCAAGATCAATTGACAAATATTTCATTGAGTCCACAGTCCACAAAAACAAATCCAGAACACACTGTGCCTTTGCATTTAAATATATTCATATGTTAGAGAATATGTTTTTGCAAAGTCTTGAAATTAAAAGCCCTGTTCCAATTTGGTTTTTCAAGTACATCAATAGTAGGTGTTTCTCTAAATCGTATTGAACTTAATACAGTTGTAGACAGTGTTTCGTGGTGGTTTCAACCACCCGGTCGATTTGGGTGGTTTTAACCATTTCGACCGGGTCAAAATTGTTCCCATATTTGGTCGAAATTGGTCGAAATGAAAATCAACAGTAGTTAATATTATGTGTCTGATCTTGGAAGATGCTAAGCTCGTCACTCATCATCAGAGCTCAGGAAATGCTTGCATGCAGGCTGTTCTAAAAAATTGGGACCCGTCGTTTTCGGTATAACTTTATACTGAGGCCACAGATTATTTTAAAATTTTGTATGCAAATAATACATTACATATAATATTTACATACAAAATTTTAACTGAAACGAGTTGTGTAACAACACATTTTTTGAATTAACCAAGCGTACATTTTTTGAACTTAAAAATTGTTTGTAACAATCCAATATAAGGGTGAGACTGTGATAGGGTGGCGGAAAATAAATATAGATGCAAATAAAGTGAAATGCAGTAGACAACTTTTAATGTTGGGCAAAACAAGATCGTGGACTCACGTTTATTTGAAAGTTATAATAGATTATATGTAATACAATTTATACAATGACGTTGATATTTTCACACAGAAGTAAAACAGCGCGTTTGTGGTATTGTCCCGGCAAAGATTACAGCCCATGGAAAAGTGTTTCTCATCTCCATAGCCATCTTTTTTAAAGTGTAATGCATGTGTTATTACTTTATATAAACGAAACTTTTTGGTTCGGTTTGGGTATCAAAACCTAACCGAAAGGATCCCTAGTCTGTCCGTCTGTTTATAATTCGAGCATTCCCAGGTCGTTGGAGGATGGGAAAGCGTTTGACAGTATTATTTTGCTCCAAAGTTGTCTGTCTGATCCTACATGAACAATTAACTAGCAGCAGCATTTACGCATTTGTGCTTAAACCTGTAATACCTGTATCATATAGCGAAGGTGATAAACTGATATCAGATTGCGAATTTAGGGCCTGCTGCTACAATTCTCGGAATGTTCCATTCATAACGATAATGATTCCAAATTGTGAGCTACTGCTTTGTTTAACTATACAGTCGGAGAAAGAGGATTCCACATCGTTTCATTTCATGGGCGCAACAAAAGGCAACAAACCTCCACGCGTGCATATACATTTAGTAGCTGCAGAACGTAAGTAAGAAAGTAAAGTTAAGTGTAAGCGAATAAATATCCCTAAGTGCATTTTTTCAGCCCTGATTTCAATGCTTCGTTGCAATTTTAAATAAGAGTTATGAAGACATTATTGTTTGGTCCAAGTACACAAACGAATGGTTTACGGTAATCTATCTACTTTTATTTTATTTATTATTTGTCTTTCAAATATATTACGAGAGATGCTAGTATTGCATTTCTGTGTATACAATGGAAATTTACCGTGTCTAGGTAAGTCTTCAGAAGTACACCAAAAAATGTTCTGAGGCTATACAGCTTAATATCGGTTTGCACACTGAACTAGAACTTGTTTCTGTAAAAAGGACATATTGTGAACTCTAGGCTCGCTACAATCTTCCATAATCTTCTCAATTCTTACAAAACAACATCCCCTATATCCGTATGTTTGTAATCGTGAATTTTTATCTTCAGAAAGCAATTCATTTACCTTCTACATATAATTACATTTTGTTATCCACGTCACACATTGTGTGTGACACACAATTAATAGAATATGTATATTCTTCATTCAAAAATATTGCAAAATTACAATACATATTTTAAAAATTATCATTATTATTGACTGTTAGTCATTAATATTCTTTTTATTGAATGAGGTACAGTCTCTTAACATTATTTGAATAGTAAATGAATGTTGGGGATTCTGTATACCACATTATTATTATTATTAAGAGCACTAACAATAAGCAAAAAATGTTCTTAGCATTTTGCCATCAAGCACAGTAAAGGCACAAATACTTTTAAGCAAATGCACTATTACACATTGCACATTTATGTATTAGACTCCCCAAAAAGCTAATATTTAGACACTGCTAATTTATTCGCTGTTTTACTTCGAGTCGGAAAATGTATTGCGAGTTAAATAAATGTTGTTTCATATTCGGCTAGATAATTGAGAATTATTGTTTATGCCCACCATGTCTTATAAGCCTGTATGTATATTTAATATTTTTTTAACTACCCAATTCAAAGTTGCAACAAGCAATGCTAGTATTTTTGTCTGCAATCTACCAAAACGTTCTACTTACACAATTCCACATCTCTAGTACCATCAAAGGTACACCCCTTTACCCAGCGCATGAGTCTTCCCAATTTGAAAATCCACTTTGGGTCACTAATGGCTCTTTTGGTGTCTACACCCCTAAATATGTAAATAACCTCTTCAGCTACTTTCCGATGTTAATACTTGTAAAGCCGTTGTGGTCAATATAAACGATATGTTAGTAAAGTGACCGTTGCAGCAATCGTGCCGAGTTAGGGACAAGTTGATATCTACTGGTAAATGCAGAGTGAAATCATTGTAGCTTCCAGTGTACACTAGGTCTAAATACCATCCGCACATAAACTAATTGACAATTCTCTACTGTTTACAGCGTCCAATTCATTTATAGCACAGAGTGGAACGTGGATAGCTCGTAGTTGGGAACAAACGGCTTGTAATGCACATTATGTAATCACGCATGCACATATCCCTGGGCTTGTTTGTTTGAGTGTTTCTAAGAATGTGTATAAGATTAAGTTTGTGTAAGAAAACGTGGTGGACTACTTTATTCTCTCTCGTGAATGTAACTCTGATCGTGTGTACTTAATATACTGCAATATTAGACAATGGTTCTCCTTATTTGCATACAGTGGAACTGAAAACGGAAAGCCACACTAAACAGCGCTGACATCAGTAGAGTATATGATTGTAACAAAGCATTAATGCAGTGTTAGGCCCAAGGGGCCGCAGTTAGGCTTTGGAACGTCCCAACTTTATACATTGTTACTATTCAAGAAATAGTGTGTGGACACGTTAGTACTACTACATTGTATGAAATTGTAATGTGAGAGCACAGGTTGTGCTCTTTAAATAATAAATGGAGTAAACCTCATCGTCAGCATAGAATTCATTTCATTTTGCGACGAGACAGAATCTCCTGTAGGTGCAGAAAGATAACAAGCCATCAGAGTCTCTCCCTCTCTCTCTCATATAAAACTAACATTAAGAATTGGTTCGCTGCTGTCATTGCCCATAGCGTTCCACCAGATTTTATCTCTCGAATTGCTTAGTACACCACATAATAATGTATTGCATAGTTAGCTAGCAACAGTAGACAGAAGCAACACAACTACAAATAATAGGTTGAGCACACTTATCTTTAGAGAAAAAGTTTTTTCAACATTGGGTATTTGGGTATTAAAGAGAGAAAGGAAATGGAGCACTCGAGACAACAACCAACATACAACATATAACCATCACTGATGTGTGTACTGCTTGTCGTAAGCAGTACACATACGTAATGTGCATTTTGTTCGCTCAACAATAGAGTGGTGGTGGGTGCACGCAGGTATACGTATGCATTATGAAAGGCAAATTGAAACAGCAAATGAGCTACTACTGGGAAAAGCGAACAAGTATGGAGAATGGAGACCATGGAGGAGAAAAGTAAAGCAAAACAACTAATGCAGAATAAGTTTTGCTTCCAGTGAGCTGCGTCCAGTTCCACTTTCAGTCAACTGAAATTGAGTTTAGAATCGCTAAGGTTTTATTAAGTAGAAGCCGAGCAGTGCTTGAGCATCGACCATGTACTATGTATGCGTATGTGTATATAAGTACCTAGATGTTGTAGTTGTATTTTACTTAAGAAGCTTTTCCTAAGACATGGCTACAATGGAATTCTAAAGAATTCAAAGAATAACAGAGAAAGAGAGGAGTTTTGCAGAACAGATTGAAGTCTAACTTCACAATTAAAAATACTCCCATTCTTTATGGATACAATAGCAGTGAACCATTTCCTTCAATTTTCCTCAAGGTAAAAGTAAATGCAAACATGTATGTATGTAAGTATGTATGTTTCGTAAGTATAATGTTACTGTGTGCAATGTATTTACATACTAGTATGTACCTCTGGAGATTTATGATTGTGTGCATGAGTCCTAACACAAAGTTGCGTTCTCCGTTCCTACTAAGCAAACGGACTGAATAGCTAATGTAGAGCAAAGGGCAAGCCATGTCAGGTCGAGAGCCAAGACAAGACAGGGCACACAGTTCACTTTCTCTGTATGTACTGCAGCAGTGGAGTGGAGGAGCACTCTAGCTGTTGCATGGCTCTTTATTCTCATCTTAGCTGACATCAGGGACTGTGTGAACGAGTGAGCAAGCAGTCAGCATGCACATATATACATACTTACTACTTATGCTGGTAGGAAGTGGAAATGAAAGAATGAAAAAATAATGGGTTAATTTAGGACTGGATCTGGCCCTAGCGATGCTGCTTCTGGCTCTGGGGGTTATTCAAGAACAGCTCCAACTCCCGCTCCAACAGTTTCCTCACACAATCAGTCTCCCCAGAAGAATGCATTAATGGCTTACCCAGCTCAGTGCAACTTCTCTGGATACAGATATCCACTGAATTGGATTTCTCGCATCCAAACCGGCTATTTAGATCGTATTAGCCAAATGGACCACTTATACCTCCAGCCCAACGACATTCAGATTACCAAAATCGACCAAATACAAAATTCATCGGACGAACCTGAAATGAGAATGAGGGTCTGCTGTCAAAACTGCAAGAACATGTGCAGAAACAATGGCTTTCCACTTCCCCCAGAAAGGAAAGATGAGGGCAATGGTAGACAGTCGAATGTGACTCTGTCTCACGAAGCAATACTGAATCACAGGCATAATCAACAGGAAGTGGGAATGAGCCGAAGCAATACAGTTCCTGTCAATAATCTCAACGTCCGCCAAAACAGCGGAGCAGGAAATTCGCTGCCGTCGAACTTCATACCAAATGGCACAGATACTCCTCCAAGTGCACAGTTGGTGAAAGTATCTGAGCAGCAGCAGCAGCAGCAGAGGCAGCGCTCCTGCGACAATTACAAATGGTTTGTCCTGTTGGATGCAGCCAGTTACGTCGCAACTAATGTACTCGATTTGTCTCTCCACCCTGCTGATTTCATCGCCATTTCTTTCTACAAAATGTTTGGTTTTCCAACGGGTATGAAATTTTATTTCTTTTCCTTCTCTTCTGCTCTGACATTTACCATGCTTTATTTTCTGCATTGTGTACCTATCTACGTTCTCCATTCGGCTGTGCTCATTAGATTCCCCATTTCCCCTGCAAGCTTTGCCTATATTTCCCCTTCTCGCATTTTCCTTAGTGTTTATTTGGAAGTTGCTTGGAGAACTCTTCCGTGGTTTTTATGAAGCTTCCCAGTGTCCCACATTTTCTCTACCTCAGCACGAAAACTATACAGTTGTGTGGTGAAATATTAGTGGCGTATGTGGAAAAGCATCTCATACCGTCACTATGAATATAGTGTCCAGCATAGCCACTTATGTATAAATCTGCTTTTTTGGTGCTCAATTTATAGAAAGTGAGCATTATCGTTTACATTCTATTGTTTGATAAGGAATGGGCGAGCATAAAGTAGGTGGCTAACATCCTCTAACCATCAGAGGAGAAAGAAAGGGGAATAAGTAAATAGAATTGAATAGACAAGAAGTGGAGAATAGCTCCTGGCTTCCTTGCCGTTCTTTTTCTCCGGGTTTGGGCTCCCACTAGTATTCACTTGAGTCCTTTGCTTTCTCTCTCTCTCTCTCTCTACAGACATTTACGTACGTTCTTGTGCACCACTATTACTAGCAAGCAATACATAGTGACGTCGGTTGTTGAATGTGTGAATACCTACTGGTTCGCTCTCGTAGCCTACCTGCATTGTACAGTACAGCACACAGAGGAAAATTACATCGCCTCCATGTACTACTGCCTGCCATAATATACTTTCAGTGTGTGTACATTAAACTAAACTAAACTCACTGAGCTAAACTACTGACTAGAGTCAGTACACATCACTTAAGCTGACTCGGTACACACACACACACAGTACACTCCTCCGATTTCTCCTTACCTTGCTTAACTGAAGATATGAGGCTGAGTGGGCCTGAGACTGCTGCTACCTACGTCTCTCTGGCTGCTCCCACTACCAACTCCTGCTACAACTGCTCCATCTGAGCACAGTATTACCTCTACTAGTGGTGCTCACTGCTTCTCCACCTTGCCTCTTGTGTTGTTGCCTTTTCTTCGTTGGTTTAGTCTAGTTTGGTTTAGCTGTAGAGATGAATGTAATTCCCCGGAGGTATACGCTAAGCCTGGCAGTTCATGATGCCCGAATTAATCTCCTTTTTCCATTTCGTTTTCACTTCGTCTTCTTCCTTCTCCAGTTTACTCCTTTCTCCTCTCTCACTCTCTCTGCTCACTCTGCTCACTCTATTAGTCGAGTAGACTTGAGTCAAGTCTATAGCCTACTACATTCTATATACATCCATTTATTTATCCGTCTTTCCTTCCATCATCCAACTCATCTCACTCCATTCTGAACAGATCTACGCCATTCCTCAAACCCAACACAGCCACCATCCACTCTGATTATTATTATATAAGAACAGTACAGCACAGCAAACTTAGAAGCTCAAGATGTGAGGGAGGAGCAGATGTGAAGAAAGAGTTGCATATAATATATTGAAGCACTACTATGATATTACTGGGCTTTAGTGGGTACACTGCTACTGTCTTACTATAAATATATCTCTCTTAGTATTTACATTGTGTGTTCCAAGTATATATTGCAGTAGACTGATACGTTGTTGTAAGTACATATAATATACCCACACATGCACTGTAGTTATATTTAGCAGAGTGTGTGTGTGTGTGTGAAGGTCTGGCCAAGCTAACGAAAAGCAATCGTAGATAACGAAGAGACATAATACATCTCCCCTACGTCATATGCTAGTATGTAGCGACAAGAACGCTAATAATTCATATAGAAATAGGAGAAAATAGATGGAGAAAGAGAGAAAGTTTGCCCTGGTGCTCCCACAGATAATTGTCGAATTGAAGCCGAAAAAGGCTAAAGCAATTCGCTTTTTCCTTTCGCCCAGCTTTCATTTTTTGGCTCACAGGGAAATACTATCGAGTTTCCTATGGAAATCCTGTAATCTGACAACAGACTTCTGGATCGAGTACACAATCATAATCAGTCACTCACTCAATTAGAGCATAATATGACATACGGGCAAAGGATAGGCTTCCCGGCTGCGTCAATCTCCCATCAACAGTATCGTCAAGGCGAGGATAGAACTAATCCTATTAACTGCGATCAAATACCTTCTCCGAGGATTTCCACTCGAACCACCACTGCTACATTGTCTCCAAAATCAATTTAAATGTAGGTGTGCGGCCTCGTTCGTACCAGGCCCTGTTTTCAAAAGCTAATTTGTGTGTCATTTATTCGTTGCGCCATCACAGGCGCATTTTAATCTTCATCTGCTACGTTAGTACAGAAATAGGTACTGAAGTATTTCCATCTAGACGTAACCTGAATATACAGGGTAAGAAAAAGATTCCTGGGCGAAATTTTGACATTTGAGATCGCACGCTACACAAGTTATTATGAATGATCATTTAGAATAAATACTAAGAATTTTTAGCATTTCAACTCCCCTTTTTGGAAAGATTAAAGCAGTTTTCTTGGAATTGACTGAGCTGAACGAATTCTGTATTTCCACTTCATTCATTTGTTGGATGAATGATTCAAGATATCTGCACACCTATCACACAATCGAACATCCTATTTTTGGTCGAGTAGTATAACAACCTAGATCGATATCAATGAATAGACACTGCAAGTCTAGTTGAGCTAGCATGGAATGTTTTAAACGTTGATCGCATGATCCGTGCGCGTACACCTCACAGAAATTCCATGGATTCTCAGCTGGTTGTCCGCACTTACTGACGCAAAGGCTTTATTCGCCAATCCCTCTTAAAATTGATTCTGTTGCTTATATGCTATTAAATTCTTGGGGCACCGTCTTATATTACCTAAAAGATAAATCATCAGGGGAAATTGATGAAATGTATTCACACGATTTAATAATTTAATGATCCCATCTTCCGCCTCATCTAAACCGTTAAGAAATTTCTATCCACCTCAATGGGCGTTATGAATTTTCCAGGCGATTGAGTCAGGGTCTTGAGAGTAAGCCGTTCTCTCATATATTTTCAATGGGCTTTCTATTGAGGGAAAACTTTTTCGTCACAAACCAAAATCTTGCTCATTTGGAAGCCTTATTAGACATGAATTCTAAAATATAACTTCAAAACTTGTGGGTGCGTGAATTTGAGTTCCTGGGAGATGTCAGCCGTATACGTAAAAGGAGGTGTTCAACAGACAGCCGAGATAAAGTTCTCTTTCACTGCCTATTCATTGATATTAATCGTCGTGTAATACCAAAACTGAGCAAATATTGAATGGGGAAAGAAGTAGACGTTCTTTGAGCACCCTGTATATAATATCAAATTTACTTAGGTACATTTGCAGCAAGCGTACGAGAGTACTCGTATATATGTTTATACTTATATTTACTTTGTTGATGAGTGTGTGCTTATGATTTATACACAGTTGGATTAGATACTATATACATACACGTACATGGTAGTCCTTATAATTACTTGATGTGCACTGTGTACCGGGGAAGAATAGAGTTGTGTCTGTAGTTTTGTACTCGTAGAAATACAAAGTTGGAGCACAACGTAAAAGTAATAATATTCACGAAACAAAAGTTAGCAAAGTTTTTCAGGATAAAGTTGAAAAATGAGCTTTCATTAGCATAGGTGGATAGGGGCTAAGTAATTTCTTAGAAAGAGATTTGAGAGAGAGTTTTATTACTATGAACTGGGAACGTAGATAAAATAGATAGAATACAAAAGTTATAATCTTGTATTTTCTCTAACTTGCTTATGTCCGTTCGGTTGACTTTCTTTCCATAGTTTTTGAACTTTTCCTCTTAGACTTTCACCGAGGTATTTTTCCATAAATAATAAGAGCCGTGCCCAAGAAAGTGATAGAAGCAAAAATCAATGAAGCTTTGTTCAACACCTTCGTAGCAGCGCCAAAATGGAATCAATTGCTTTGTAGGAAGAAACTAACGGCCTACCGCCCATGGAGCATTGCATCGATAGCCAGCCACTGTTCGTACCACCTGAACGAGTGAATTGCATAAAACTCAACGTATAATATCCCATTATTATTATTTTATGATTGTTATTATTGTGTCTTTGAACTGGGAGATTCTACGAGAGAGAGGGGGGGACGACGACGACGACGACTGTGGCTTTAGGGACTTCGTTAGAGCGCGACAGCTTTAGCTCACTATGTGCACCTACAACCAGGGTTTCGGGTGGAATAATTCCACTGGCATTAATAGGTGGCATTAACTGGAATTAACTGGAACCTACAACACAAAGACTACGCTCAGCCACTATTACGTAATACTACGCAGTAGACGAGCGGTAAAGAAAACAATCAAAAGTGAGATCTGAACCACTGCTTGCTCTCCATACCCCATATTCACTGTCTCTTTTTCATATATACGCTTCTCTCTTTATTTCTGGGAATCATTATTTCCCCCGCGCTTATGAAAAGAAATCTAAAATGAACTCTGAGATGAAACATTCTCTACTCAACCAAAGAAAAACAAGATGAGAAAAGGAAAGAACGGGTGAATCTACAAGTCGCTTACACAGACTATCCACTACGTTAAATACAAACATTATATGTATAGACTCTCTGTCAGACTGTTTATATTAGAATTACATTTTATGTAGAATATACTGGAATATAAAATTTAAAGATGGATACTTAATGACTTTTGTACTAGCATATAAATAGGTACAACTTGCTACTCTATACATGGGAAGACTATCTTATAGTCTTTAAAGTGCAAAATACATAACTGTGTTGGGGATTTTTAGGATCCCGTCTGCAATCACGTAAAAATGGAAACTTATTTCACCTGTTGGAAAATGAGTATGTAGGGAAAATTTCGTGTGCTTGATAACAGGTTGAGCGTAAAAGCTGAATTAAATTGCTGTTCATTGACTTGACACTTGAGGCACGGCAAATCATCCACAGTCAACACCTTTCGTAATATTCGACTACAAAAAATCAAAAAATTCCTTAAAGTCATTTTTATCTTTATTGCAAAACTAGGAAATTTAATGTACCAAATATCATTTTGAAAAGAATGCTTTCAATCTGTGTTACCACCGAATGGTGAAAGGGTACTCGGGAAATGCACTCTAGGTAGTTTTGATGACAATGTGTGAGTTTCCCACAAACTGTACATTACTACTATTGCTGGATTACGTCGACTATTATCCTGTTCCTTGCCACACAGTTTACACTTATGTAAACAGTATACGTAGAGCTAATAATACTGCCGATCGTACCCCAGTCTCACCTTTGTCCTTGCGCTCAGCTTTGGTCTACAGAAGAATGATGTATTCAACGAATATTTGCTGGCAAAGCTGTTGGTTTAATACTTGAGGTGGCAACTCTTCGAATCAAAAGCAGGAAAAGGGCAGGGAAAAGTCCGCTTTGAGGGAATTATTTCCTGGCAACCATTCCTAATCTCACATCAGTTTCATTTTCGAATACGATTTTACACATACATGTTCTAGTATGTACCTACTTAAGTACATCATAGAACCAGAGTCGTCCTATCATTAAAGTAAGTAGTCTGTGTAATGCTTTTTGTTTGTGTTTCCTTGGCTTACACAATGGCCTACGGCTAACCAAAAATAAATCGAGATTGTGTGTCACTATCAACATTTTCTTTAACCAGTGGAAGTGAGGTTTACATTTCAAAAACTTTTGCGCACTTTTAGGTGCTTTCCCACTAGTAAATATTGTTGGAGGAAAATATTGTTGGAGNATTTCCACAACAAACAACCACATTTGTGCTACGCATGCATATAAAGCGCACTTTAATTATATATTCTACTAACTGGTTTTCAGTTACATCGTTAGGAATGGGCGACTAATATACTTGATAGGCATTGTGTTGTTTACATTAACCAAACATGCCCTTGTGAATCTTATCGATTCTTTTTGCATTTTAACAATAGTTCTTGTACTATTCTTGTCTTGTTTACTTTTGTAATAACCAGGATTAAGTGAAACTGGCTCCGTCAAATTTTTATAGTTTAGTAACATCTTTCCACTGAATGGGTAAAACATGAGGCGGATCTGGGGGGAAGTGTGCACCCCATATTTTTAGGGGGAGACGGTAGATCCAACTTATCATATGTACGATAAAACTGGGTCCCCGTGGATATAGGTATGCAGCCTATACGTAATTTAAATACAAGATTTTGTTAACACCTCTTATTGCTTGATAGGGGTATGAATTATATTTTTCAAAATTTTTAAAAGGAATTAAAACATCTCTGCATGTAACCCATAAGTCATTGAGAAATGTGCCTTTTCAGCCACTTCGATTTGAAGTACCAAGCGCATAGTCAATATATACCTATTCAAATATATGTAATACTTGTACCTACAGACATAAATGGAAACAGTTTTAGTTTCCATCTATTGTTAAATCAATAAAATCAAATATGAAGCACATTTGGATGCTTTTCCTAGTATTTATTCCGGTGGATTGGATTTATCAAAATCCTAAGTACCTACTTAACTTAATATTTCTTTGAAATATCCATTATAATAAAATGATGGACCTTGAATGATGATAGTCTATTATTGTTAACTATGTATATTGTATGTATATCTACAAACGCTACTTAACCACAACAAAGTCATTGTGTTTCCCCTTTTACAGTATTACTATTATTACACCGGTTTATTCTTGCTGACAGGCAGAAATGGGTTTCTTTTAGCATTTACAAAGTAACATCAAACACAATGCAAGAGATGCCATAATATCTTCACTTGAACGAGTACTTTTTTATGCTTTGTAAGTCAACAGATAAGAGTGAAATAAAATGATGTAAGCTCGCTCTCCCTATGAATCAGTATATAGAAACAGAATAGTCCGAATAGTTAAAGTATGGTTAAAGATTTAGTAAAGGAAATGAAGCAGGAATCATGTTTGACGATCGTAGTAATAATATTACCAACCGGAGATTTTACTTTACTACCTCCTCGATCTAAAAACCTATACTTTAGTGAAAGAAGAAACCAAAGTATTGTCGGGCAAAAGGCACATACAGCAAAAACAGCGGGAGGGATTGGACGTTAGGAGAAAATCATTAAAAAAAATGTGAGAGGACCATGAGAATTGTTCAATGCCTACACATCTACTGTGCACCACGTACTAGTTTATACCTTTGTATGTGCATACTACAAGTAGTAGCCACTATACTGTGTGCTATGGAACACCGGTATGTACTACAGCAGACCACTGGGATGGAGAAAAATCCACTTTTATTTTCCACTTTGGTAGGAATCTCTCGGAAACGATTGTGAGCATGGGACAAATTCTCAACACTTTGAGACAATAAAATCACGTAGGTGGCTGCTGTGTGGTATGATTCAATGCAAGGAGCGCAAATGTTATGAGAGAGCGCAACGTGGAAAGAAATAAAGCTTTGGTGAGCGTACGGTACACAAGTATCTGTAATACGCTCCTCTCCTCGCTATCCTTAGTGACGCCAAGACGAACAGCCTCTCTCTCACTCTCTCTCGTACACACGCATTACACGTACATACATACATAAGTGTATCCGTAAGTTTCTTGTGCTAAAGTAAACTATCCATCAGGATCAATTGAGAAAAGCGAAAGAAAGACGTAGTATGAAGCTTTGAAAAAGTATAGGAGGTAAACCTAAGCAAACTAAATAAACCAAATCCTGATTTTCCGGCAAGTTGTGTGCTTTCACATTCAGATGAGTGCTGTTTGCTTTCTGTTTCAGTTTCAATGGAAAGCTTTTCAAAGACGACTCTACTGCTGCTATATCTGCGGCGGCCTATTTGCTCTTGTTCCTCCTTCTTAGACACACATGAAGTTGTTTCTGTGGAATTGCACTGTGAGTTGAGGAGCAGCCGTAGAGATTGCATTAAGCGGACAGTACAAACTACATCCAGGCTTTAACAAGCGCTGTTGTAATGATATCTTAGTTTTCCTTCATACGAAAGTGGTCGTAGTATTAGTACATGGTAGTAGAAACTTGCACTGGTACTCCTACAGGCACACTGGTAGACATTACATGCTGGAGAGTAGGGGTGTAGGTAGCAGTGGTGCTCTACTTATCGTTAGTGCAGACGGTATACAAACCTTATGTTATGTAAGTACTCTGTAAAATAAAATGAAATGAAAGATCCTTCCTCCAATTTCAGTGAATAGTAAATGTGACTAGTTTGGCTTGTGCTCTCCCTCGTTCTCTCTCTCTCTCTCTCTTTCCTCTGTCTCTGCTGTAATATTAGATGAGATGAGATGCAATGATATGAAATGATGTGAGCAAGTCAGTGAACGGTCGCGAACACGGACCTAGTCATGAGAAAACGGATGGTTAGCCTAATACTAGAATGAAGAGTTGCCAGAAGCTCTACTACCTACGAACGAAATACAAGGTTCTACTGGAGTTGTAGTTTGTAATGGTGTTTAGGAGCAGAGTTAGCGAAAGAGAGAGAGGCAGGAGGAATACCTACGTTCACAGTCAGCATCATGTCTGTCTCTAACAAAGAGGAACTTAAACGAATGAACGAGGGGATGTGGATTGTGTATCTACTAAAAATATAATGCGATGTGATGTATGTAGAGTACAGTTGGCTCGGAGGCATTACATGTCATTATGATTATTTTAGTAGAGTAGCGAGATTGC
>JABASC010002934.1:0-15723 GCA_019776185.1 Plutomurus gul
GAGCACATCACCCACCGACCCGGGGGCCGATTGTTCACCCAGTTGTACCTGAGGCCGCCCATTGGCACATTAAAACATACAGGGGACATATAAGATCCGCGCCCGTACGTAATGCTTAACTTATATCACATTACATGCATTTGGGGATTGTTAACCCAGTTTACACTGGACACGGTCCTTGCGAGGCTTTTTGATAACCCAGTTAGCTCTGGAGAATTGTTAACCCAGTTGTCTCTGGGAATTTTTAACGCACTTTGTAAAATTGCTTTGTTTCGTTTAAAATAATGTCCTGTCATTATATTTAAAAAATATAACAAAATTTAAAACTCGCATCGCATTCGCATCTTTGCAGAATGAAAAAAATGAAGTCTTTCGACAATAATAAACTTCATTGCAAACAAGAATTTCGAAAATTAAATATTTAAATTAAAATAATACATTTTACTTGATTTTTCAGGTAAAATGGATGTAAGCGAGTTTGAAAGCACATTGTTTGGAAGATGTTCCAATTGTTGACCTAACTCTCGCCGAACTTCTGCATTCGAAGAATGCAGAAGATCATCTTTGACAACGCAGAAAGTGGGAAACTACAATGTTGGCCGCTATGTATTGCATACATTTCTGATACGACCTCCGAAGATTTCTTGACAGTTTATTACGTAGCCTCGGTGTATTTGATGATGTCCTAATAAAATGCATAGATATATCTAATTGTACCTACAATGAAGTAAAGTGTAAGAGAGCTCGCGAGCAGATATTTCCCTGTACAATTGTACATTGAAAAAAAGCAATGCGTAAACTGCACTCGGATAACGGCTCACAGGCGAAAAAATGACGAAATCCCTTCGGATTAAATTTATAAAATATATTATTAAATAACATTTAGCATTAAATTAAGCCGACAGTATTTACGATGTATATTTTGGCAACTGGGCATACTGGGATTTTTTTCGATTTGCGTCATTGATTCGAAAGCACGCACAACAAATACGTGATATGAATTCTTGCTCCATCTGTTAATGAATAAATCTTTGGAATCTCTTGCGCGAAGTTAGAAATGTCGGTATTGGTTGAAGGCTTCAACTTGAAGCAGAAAGATAGATATTGAAATTGAAGTGAATGGTGATTTGGTTTTGATGGAAATTAAGTGATTTTGCCGTATTTATCCGTAAATGTTTTAGTGAGTGAGTACGAATTAGTAAACTGCAATCAGACATTCGCTCAAAAAAGCCATAAAATGACATTTTATCACTTCGGAAATTGTATTGCTTTAGCTTACGTTCCATATTACTTAGCTTACAAACATTCCGGATTGTAAGCTATTTTTAATTAAATCTTTAATTAATCTTTAATTTAATGGAAAAACATGTGAATTTTAAATTGTTGTGCTGTTTATTACTGTGTCGTCGTGTGGCAAATAATCATGTGTGATATCAGTGTTCAATAAATTAATTGAATTATCTCTCACATTTGTTTTAGTTGACTATTTAAAACTAAATTACCCAAATTTAATATTGAATGCTTTTTTTCTATTGAAGGTCAGAGTATGGAGCGTTTTGGAAGTGTATTCAAACAGGATTCATTTACGCTTTCACTCAATTGTGCAAAATGTTGGTGTTGGCGACGTTTTTTCCTGTACCCGGTGGACAAGATGGGTTGGCAGTTGTAGAATCTCAACTTCTTACAAAGAGCCCTATACCTTTGGTTAGTCTATGATTTCATTCGAATTATCCATCTAATCATAATAATCATCCGTCATTGGCTGGGCTAAGCCTCTGATAATATTTGCAAGCTAATATTTCCATCTAGAAGAACCTCAGTTAGTTGTCAAAGTAGAGAAAAGTAAGCAGCGAAAAGGTAGAAGGTAAAGGAAGTGTTTTTATGTTTTGCGGTGCGGGATGCCTTCAATAATTGTGTGTTTTAATCCAAAGAAATTTGTATTCATGAAATTTTTTTACAGGAATTCTTCAAAGCATCAATCGACCTTGCAGACCTCTTAGGCATGTACATAGCACTTTCTCGTATTCCTGGTCGTGGCCATTCAAAGATTTTGACAGCTGGCATTGGATGGGGTACAGCTGAACTAGTATTAACAAGATTTTTGACGATATGGGTTGGAGCCAAAGGGGTTGAATTTAACTGGAGATATATTCAAATGAGTTTGGACGCTAACATAAGCCTTGTAAATCATTGTTAATAGAACTTTTGTATACGTATACACCTTTAATTGTTTGTTTATGGGCATGATAAAAACCATATCATACCGTAATAAAATAATTTTTCATCAATTGCAGGTTCAGCATATTGGTGCAGCAGCCCTTGTGTGGCTTTGGTCCCGACATGACGTTAAACCAGCTTTTTATCCATGTGTAGCTATTTTAGCCATTGTGGGATCATATAAGAATTTACTAGTCGATATTTTTATATTATATTCACACGTAGATCCATGGACCAGTCTTGTCATCAAAGCTTTATTCACAGGATTTCTAAGTGTTCTAACTTTAAGAGTTTATTCTACTGTAGCATAATATTCAGTTATTAAGCCAACTTTGTTGGGACTTTTGCAGTGTTGCTTTAATAATATGTTTCGCTTGTAGTAATAGACACTTGTTCAATTTGTTCTAATAGCAATGTACTATTTACATATCGACGAAAATTGTATGATACGAGTATTGGGAACGTTACAATTTAAATTACTTGTTAAAGTGTTTTGTTTAAAATATTGTCAATTTCACTCTGGAAACTTATGCATTTAAACATTTATGTTATCATCATGCAACACCAAAACAAAGCACATCAATAAACATTTGGTTGAGTTTAAACGAAAAAAATTGACACACTAAATACTAAATGGCAATCATTTATTTACAGTACTTTGGCTCGCATTCGTTTAGTGCTTCAGTTAATAATTACACAGTTTCAGCTGAAACTAGACACTGCACAGAAAAAACTAATTCATGATGCAAAAACGTATTAGACTATTATACAAACTAGATGCAAGGAGAAGCAAATCGGGCATTATTATTATTTATTGTACATAGAAAAAAGAATGAAGTACTTTACAATTGAATTTAAGGAATGTGAAAGGTTACAGAAAACAAATGGTAAGTCGCCCAAAGCGAGTTATTACAAGATATTCAAACTCCAAATTATGGAAATCCCCTGCTCACTCAAAGCAAATTTGAATGACGAGTTTAAATCCCTCACTCGCGGAAGGGGTATGTGCATGCTGTCTTGCTCCTGCATTCAGTCATATGGCAATAGTGCAAACATTTTGCAAATTCGAAAACAACCGAAGAATTTGTAAACAATGGCTGTCGAACAAAAATAAAAGTGGTTACGTAAAATGCTTCCATTGTAGAGAAGGTGGAAAACAGTGCCCCGTGGGCACTGCCCACTGCGCTACAATGTTAGTCATATATCCAACACGTTTAAAGTGCTGGCTGTTTTCCTCTTAATAACCTCGACCCTCATCTATACGTTTACGTGAGCAAAGAAACAACTATCGCTGATTATCTATTTAATTATAATTAAGTCTCTGAATACGATTGATAAAATACTTTAAAAACCAAATTGACAAACTTTGTACGATAAAAACAAAGTTGCATCTTGGAGTCCAGAATAAAATGTCTAATTTGATGACTTTCTCGACTCCAAGATGCAACTTTCCGCTTCCTGAGAAATTGCATGTAAACACATATAATCTCTACACTACACTGTAGTGACTACAGTGCAGAAAATATATTTCTTACCCTACTAAAAGAGCGAAAGTACCGTAGATGTTCTGATTGTCGGATAAATAGAGCATGGGTTTATGCTATACAAAATAAGAATGAATAGCACGCGACAAAGGGAAAACCCTTCAATGAATTCGGTAAAAATTGAAATTTATTTCATCTTTACTTAAGATGTTATACAATAATGTGTAACAATTTAAGACCTTGGTCGTTCTTTTTTCTCTTTATACAAAGCCAGTAGGGATACGTTGGCTACTTTTACGACCTTAAAACGAACTCCGGGGATGTCACCGACAGCGTGACCTTTACGTCCGAAACCTGCAACCAAAACCTCGTCATTTTCTTCTATGTAATTGAGACAACCATCTCTAGGGACGAAAGCTGTGATCTTCTTTCCATTCTTAATCAGTTGTACTCTGACACACTTCCGAATAGCTGAATTCGGCTGTTTAGCTTCTACTCCGACCTGCAATAAATGTATATATCATAGTAATGAGAATGAGTAAAAACAGTATTAGCAGTCAACAGTAATAAAATGAGTAATATGAGAACATAGGTAGATGTTTTTTCAACTGAACACAACTATTGTAAAATTATAAATCATTCCATCTATTCCATGACTAGATGAGTCCTTAATGTACATACAGTGTCTGGTCGGAGTTTTAAAATACCAAAAACCAAATTTTCTGCTTTTCAATATTCAACTTTTTTAAAGTTAGTACGTTTAAAATATGAATGCACCTTTAACTAAGTATCATTGTTCCAATACAATATTGCTACATTCTACTAGAGTTGCAAAAAAAGAATTTAATGCAATATTTTTTATGTTGTATGTATACCTTAAAACAAAACAATGTCAATTGACGTATTGACAATTGGTTTTAGCAATTCCCATCTACAGCTTTATCGCCAAGTTGAAGAATCGGATTTAAGCACACAAAGGCGAAGGTGTCTATGGGGAATGTCTAACGCATTGGCATTTAATTCAGTTCGATGAAAATTTAAAATGAAACCAAACCAATGCGATTGCTAACAGCAAATACACATCCTTAAACCATTGACCAGAGAAACAATTTTTCGAATAGTACTGGGGCCTTATTCTCATCACTCTAGTAACTTTGCTAGCTAGCAATTACTATGGTTACTCAGGTATTTACTGCACCATTTGCTAGCTAGCAAAGTTGCGAGAGTGATGAGAATAAGGCCCACTGGATTTTAGTTACTGTGAAATGGAATGTTACTAAAAATTAAAATATTCAAGCACTAAAAGTAAAGTCTTTACATTTGATACTGATGTGGTTCCGTTTTGACCTCAGAATTATCTTAAAACTTTCTTTCGCTTACCATATTCTGTGAACTGTGCTGTTGTATACTATACTTTTTATTGTTCTTTAAGAAAAATTGTTGGCATAAGACGTACAACCTACCATCCGTCATATTTTGGGGAAAACACTGTTAAGCCCTTAGTCTATTGAATTTTATACAAATTGAATTTAGTGGCAACATTACCTTCTCCAGCACAATTCCTTTGGCATGCGAAGCTCCTCCAAAAGGATTAGCCTTCCACCGTGTCCCCAAATGGGCTTTTTTGTAATCTTTATCGGCCCAACGTTGATCCCTACGATGATTGACGTGCTTACGAGCAGTCCTTAAACCACGCGGCTTGCCCATATTTTAGATTTTAGCCAGCTAGATTATATACATGCAAGATTAATTATTAAGACATTATTAAGACAAATAAAATGTAAGTACCCTTTCAATATTTCATATAGCCATTACTAAATTAAATGAAAGAATACATTTATTTTACTTACCAAAAACAAATAGTGGATGTGATCGGTCAAGTCAAGCAAGAGAGAACAACCAACAAATATGTGATTCAATATTCAATTCATACCAACTTCACATGTCCTTTGGCTTAGCAATGGCCGATTTCATATATTTTACTCTTGGAACAGCATGTTGGATAAGACGAGGGAAATTCGACTTTGGATGATTATCATAGGCATAGGCAATAGATACGCAAAGCCTTGCGTCGATGATCAATCTAGGGCGGACAAAATGAGGCCGATGTAAATCCGAAAATCTCCAAATAATAACAATTTGTGCTTCGTGTAATTATTCCATAAAAGCTGGAAAACCCATTTGTTCTGCTTCTTTTATACAAAATTATCCAAAATTGTGGTGTGTGCTGTCTGTAACTGTAAATAGATGTCGCCTTCATTTTGCAATGGTAATGTAATATATTTCTGGTAGGCTTGTATTTTGAGGGAGTAGGGACAGTAGGGAGCGTGTGCCATCGCCAAATTAGCATAACATAAGATGGAGCAATTTCATTGGGGTCATTGAGGATAAAATATGTTACTGTGGTGGGGGGTGCACTTCGAAAATTTGAATGTGCTCCTCTCAAAGTACAGAAGCCAGGGGGCTCATTCTCTTATGTCATTTTGAAGCGCCTTAAGTTAGGAAATCCATATGGGGGTTACCGGTCCCAAATTTAGGATTGGACCAAAAACGCATTGAGAATGAGCCCCCAGGTCTACCATTCAATGACAAGAAAAAAGTTTTTAATTCACACAAGCTACAGGACCCCGTTTTAAAGAAAAAGCGAATTGAAGGAATTGAAATTTCTTCTATTGTCTATGTTCTGTGGCAACAAATTAACCGAATCAGAGCAGTTGGGTGAGATTATAACGGGTTGTATAATGCAAATAGTAGAAATATTATTATATCTGATCCGTTCCACTAATGACTACCTTTCATTGTAATTTATATAACAAAAATTCAAAATAATATGCTTAATATTATTTAATTGGAAACCGTGGATTCACCTTGGTTCGGATAATATTTTACCGTGTTTTATTTTAATAACATTTAATAATCACTTTTCAAAAGTCATCAACAGTGGTGGCAAGACAGCACAATTACGTTATCGTTAGCGTAACAATATGTTACAATTTTTCATTTTCCGCGTTATCATTACTCGTTACAATTTTTTATTTTCCGCGTTATGTAATTAACTCAATTAACTAGTAATGAATAACGAGTGTAACGCGGTGTCAAAGTGGAAATACAATAAATTTTCTCCAAATGTGTTGGAAAAGGTCGCATATCCGCCTGCATTTACGGTGGTGGTCAAAGGTTTTGCTTTCTATCGTCACAGCGCAGCGCACCATCTACCCGGTTCGCTCGAGTATCCATACGAGGTAAATATAAATTGTTGAGGGAGCGGTAATCCAAATACATGAAAATAAAGCCAACTGAAATTCTCGGTTTTTTGGGAAGCCAGGAAGAGAAAGCGTAATTTAACACAATACATTTATTTCATTTCATAAGGATTAATTTAATGTTTTTGTTTTTTTGTTTTCTGTTTTTTAGGGGGTTCAATGGCGTGTATTGTTAAAAAATCATACATTCAATCAAAAAAGTGACCAGTGTTATACAACTGCTTTTGTCGGTGTCGCCGTCGCCGCTGCAGCCGAAGCACAAAATAAATTATTAGAAACTCGACAGCTATCAAGTGTCAAGTAAACCACTTTTAGAGTATCATTAGATGTTCGAGGGAAGTTAAAACCAAAACCGATTTTACATCAAAATTGATCGTTACCTGTGCTGAAAAACAAGCAAAGTTTAGATATTTCCCCAAAACGACTACTCGTGGTAATATTTTGACTTCTATTTAATATTGTGAGCACGTTATGTATCTTTGTTGTCCGTGTGGCCGTTTACTTCTTTGATGGTGGTAAAAGGGGATGAATTTTACTCTTATTAGTTTATTTTAGAACTCTAAGCACTCACTGAACCAAATAGTAGCCTGGCCTGACTGATTCTATCCACCAGTTCAGTGACAGTACTGTGGAAATTAAGTGTGCTCCAGTGATTCTACATACCATTTAGCATCACCAATTTTCAAACTGTTCAATCATATCGTAGTATTGTTGTTGTGCTGTTCCTACTTTCTCTTCGTTGTTCGTACCAGCTCTTATGTTTTGCATGTTCATAAACACAAGAACAAATATTGTGACCTGAAATGGCTGATTCCGATATTTCACCTACGTCAAATACGCCCACAGGTATGTCGTGCAAATAAATATAACTCCCTGAAATCTGTTGCTTAACCTTTACATTAAAACCCACTCTCTATTATATATATGCACAAAGTCCTCGATTAAAGACAAGAGTCGAGCCGAGCCGAGCCCCGTATCTGTAGATATCGTAAGGAAGGGGGTAGGGTTATGTTATGAAACTTGCGAGCAAACGAATCAAACATCAAGCGTCATTATTCAGGCCTCACATTCTCATCTAGTTTGGGGGATTGACCCTGGGTCAAACCCCGAAATTGAAGAACTAGGATAAACAATAAGTAAATGGAAGTTTCTGCAAATTTTTCCTGTGCTATTTTGAATTTTGGTCAAATGGCACTAATGGCAGGCGGGCAAGCCACAAAATGAACTTTCTATGCCGAAAATGACCAATATGCACACTAGTTACTATGTAAAATAACTAGTAAGGATACAAATTTCCTAGGAAATTTGCATATTAACTAGGAAATTTGTATAATCACTGGTGTTTTTTAGTTACTATTCATATTTACTAGTGATTTTACAAACTCACTGATTTTGTATACTAACTGTAACATATGTATGAGTTACAAAAGGTCTCTTATTGACACATTGACATTAATAACAATATCGAGAATCAGTCAATGTCAATCATAAAATTTCTAAATTATCTGTCGCTCGCTGTATGCACCTGTTAGCTAAAGATAGAAAACACGCTATTTTTTACTTTGTTCTAGATACGACTGCCCCCACAGCCATCACAGGGCCGACACAAGTCCTAGAGCAGCAACAACAGGATACTACAAATAAGAAATCTGATGAAAGTTCGAAAGATACCTCATTGCAAGTGAACGAACCGACGTTATCTACGGAGTCTGCAGCCGCAACTGATAGTAAAGGTTTAGTAATATTGGATTCAGATTCGATGGAAGTAGACGATAACAAAGACTTGAAAGCTTCCGGAATGAAATCTGATCAGACGAGTCTCGATAACAATGTATCTCATATCGGAAATGGCCGTCAAGAAGATTCAGCCTCTGGAAATGAGGGTCAACAGTCAGTTAAAAATGTGCAGTCTCCATCTGAAAATTCCAATTTACTTATTGGTGATGAACCAGAAGAATCACCTCTGGCGAAAGTGTCGGATGATACAGACAGTTCCTTGTCGAATCAAACACAGGTAGCACGATTATTTAATTGATAAAAAATGCGTCTTAATTGTGTAAGAGTATTTGTATCACGTAACAGGCGACGGTACGCTTAAGTATGATATTAATTTTAAATGTTTACGATGTACATTCTTTCCCAAAACGGCAATAAAAAGAGAGATTGTTTGCATAGTACACAGCACACCGCTTGTTTGCAAACAACCTTAATTAATTTAACAATAGCAAATGGGTAAATCAAAATCCTTTTATTCTAACTTCAGACAATATTCATTGTGCAGACGTCGGTACCACTAAAAGTGAAACTTCTGTATAAACCAAAGTCACTCAACATTAAAATTTTAACTACACTGTTCTGCAGTTCTATTTTTAGAAATGCTCTAATTTCATAAGACTATTTCCTTGTAGGTAAAGTATATCGAGTACATCAGCAAAGTTAAAGTAACCCATACCCAAACCCATTATGAGTTCGTACAGCTTCACTAACAGAAGAATTTAACAAATAATTAACTTGTTGCTTTTATTGCACATTAGGGTATCAACTAGAATCAACGTACAGTGATTCTTTGAATTTAGGGCGATCTGAAAAATGTTTGAAAATTATCGGATACAACACATGGGTTAAGCTAGTGATTAACAAAAATCTAGGTCGGAATCTCAAGGTAGAAGCAATTACATTTGAAATTTTAATTTGGATAATAAAATATTAGCTCTTATTTCTTTTTCAGAGAACACCCAAAGATAGTGACGGACCTCCTGCAAAGAAGTCTAGAGCTGACTTAAATAGTGTACCTACACGCCAATACCTAGATCAAACTGTGGTACCAATTTTGCTTCAAGGCTTGTCTGAACTCAGTAAGAATCGTCCTCCTGAGCCGATCGACTATCTTGCAAACTATCTTTTGAAGAACAAAAGCAAGTTTGAACTCTTCTGAAACTTTTTAATGGTTAACCCCTAATAATAATTGTATCAGTTGTAGTATTTAAGATTCTGTTGTACTTGTTTTACGGAACTGAATCAAGGTTAATAAGTAATACTGTAATATTACGGTTAAGCAGAAATCTTGCTTGTTATATATGTATTTCGAATTCTACTAGCAGACAACAGATTTTATTAATACATGTATTATTGCTGTACTTCGTAGAACTGACTTTGCATTGATCATACATCTTGTTATATTAAAAAAATCTTTTTTGCTTGAAATTTTAATATTTATATTAAAAGATAGAAATTGCATGGTGTTTCCAATTAGCATTCACGTATTTACATTCATTACCATCAATCACTTCCCTTTGGTATGTTGCATAAAACACCAATACTGCACATGATGGTGGTTCTACTTCTCGATTATTAAGCAATGTACATTGAACTTATTATTAGGAATTTTGTATCAAGTTCTTTATTTGGGGGTAGGGAGATACCCGATCATCCGGGGACGAGATTTGAAACATGAATAGAACGATTAGCCTTTTGCTTATTATCCCTGATGTAGTCACGTAGGGTTGCGGTCATAGATTTATAGACATAATTATACTGTATTAATATTCTTAAATCTTGTATACACAATTTCACGAGTTGGGCTTAGTTACAAAATTTTACAATTCAACGGGGTGCTTGAGTACAGGAAGCAACATCAGTTCACAATATTCGACTGTTTAATTTAATGACGAACGAATTAAATAATGTCTACAACGATGATGCTTTCCTTTGCTGGAACATTTGAGATCAATTTATTGTGGAATTGTTTGTATGTATACCGCCGTATCGCAGTGGTCTAAAAAGTACCTGCAATGCACATAATAATATAACCATCGGAAACAATGGAAATGATAAACTCTTTTTCAACTGAATATTGTAACATTAGACCTAATTTTATTTTTAAATACTGTCCACATTACTACATCTTATTAAATCATACATACATTTTGCAGACAAAGATTTTAACAAATATTGTTCCATCTGCAATGTCAGTTTGTTCAGATTTGATCTGATAAAAGTCGCTGTCCGAAATCCGACCTTTTGTAGTGTATCTGTTTATTAATCAATGTAATTTCCCTTCAAGTGCTTCGTGATGTATGATTGTTGTCTTCATATAAAAACGAAATAGTCAACAGTGCTTAGTACTGGAAGTGGCTGTAAAATGGGTGTTCACAAAGTGCAGGAGCATTATCCTGAAGGATCTGGCAGCATTCAGACGTATTGGCCAAGGCCAAACAAATGCAAGTTTGACAAAGATTTGTTGGATGACGAAAAAAACACTTGCATAATAACGTTTTGTTTTTAAACACCACACTTTAATTACTACTCACCAAACCTGACCTAACTTGTTAAAAAATTCGACAAACTTTTTAAACATTTTTTGTACATACCCCTTAAATTAAAATTAACATGGATACATTTTTATATTTTGCTATCGTTGTACAAACAAGCATTTATTTCGTGTACTACTTAATTTATTTATACAGCCTGTGAAGCCTATTCCAACAATCGTTGAAATAATTATTTTTGTGGTACCTAGATTGTAAGGGTTATTGTGTCAAGTTTTTCGATGGAAAAGTGTAATACTTATAGAAAGAGGTTTGCAGTAACTACTGTCGTAACATCGAGCCAACTTAACGGCAATAACGTTACCATTTGCTTGGAAAAATTGTGTGGATGAAACTTGTGCATGCAAAGTCACCCAGATAATGATGAAGACAAGTAATTAGCCATAGCCATACATACAACTTGGATAATGATAATATCAGTGGTACAAGTAATTGCATCCGACAAGATTTTCATATTTATTGCCGCTTCTTACGTGAAAGCTCACCATTTTAACTGGGAAAGTGAAAATGAGATTATAACTAAAACTGTACATTTACCTCCAACTTATGGCTACAAGAATATCACACGGTTATCGCTCCTTACAGAACATCCTTACGACTATTCCAGCAAAGATTTATCTACTTTCGTAAGTTTAAATTGTACAATCTGACGTAACCTCAATTTGAAGAAATCTTAGAATACGAGTAATGGTTACGTAATTACATTATACAAGAAGTTACACGTAGACCTCATAATATAATTGAAGGTATGCTTAAGGTTCAGTGCAATTGCACATTACACACCTAATTCGGCTTCATAAACTTCACACATAAGTATAAACATCTCTACGCACATATGCATAATACTGTTTTTATTTAGATCCTCGTTTCGCCTTTTCGGCAGCAATCAAAGCTACCTTCATTTGATGAGCCATGTAAGTAAACAATGATGTCCATGCTTCCTTTAATTCCGGTGACCACATATCTTGAAGGGATGGCTCTATTGCTTTAACAAATTGGGGGCCGATGTGCTGAAATTATGAAAAATATTATTATAAATTTGTATTTATGTAATGGTTTTAAATTAGTGAAGTTTCTCATCTCTACTATTTTATTCTACAGAAGTTGTGCCACATGAAATCAACAGCCCAAGTTCAACTTATCGCTTACAAGAATTTACTTGTAACTACACGACATGGTACTATACTATTCTGATCCGCATTCATTGTAGTTTAAACGAGTATCACCAACCAGCATCCACAGGCGCATCAAGAACAGAATTTCTTCTATAATTCTGCTAAACCCGTTTAAAGTTAATCAGAATGCTTCTAGCTGACAATAATTATTAGATTTTTGTTGGCTTGGGGGTATGGATGATTTGTGATGCATACAAACACAGGTCAAAGATATAAAAATCAAATTCAAAATTATAGTTTAAGAAAACTGTGTTGTAAATTGGTGTTTGTCCTATTTAAAACGAGAGAAAGAATTTACCTATAAGTAGCAATATTTTAAAGCAGCAACTTACATCGATATATTTCTTGGGTGCTCCGTAATAGAAATGATTCTTGCCCAATTCCTCTAGCAGCTTATCCAATTTCTCTTTCTCGTCAAGTCTTGCCACGGCTTTTTGCACGAACGCCATTACTCTAGATAGGTACAAATAATTTAGCCATTTCACATTTGTAGTTCATACGAACTGTATCTCAATTTTAACACATCTAAATATTTCAATCGAGCTTAAATTGCATTTGAAACAGATCCAAGAATGTCTAGTACTACAGATATACTATAAGGGAAAGTACTCGTTACCGTTACACCCATCTGGAACTCTCGATTACAAACTCGGCAAAGTTGTGGAGAGCATATTAAACTCGGAAGAAATAACTGAAACTCTCAAACTATTTAAGTTTTGAATAAAGTTTCGGATTCTCCCTTTAGTTCAATATGCGTGTAGGCAGTTTATGTGTGTACGCACGTACTATGCACATCAACAAATCTTACAGTTCAAAATTGGCAATTTGGAGAACCTCGGGGAAGATCGATGATATCAAGGACATTAACTATTAATGCAAATTCGCTATGAAAAATGTTAATTGTGAATGTTTTCCGTTGAAATGATTACATGCAAGTTAAATATGTATTCATTTTTCAACATGCGCAATAATGCGCATATTTTGCAAAATTTCTTCTGCATCCGATAATAAATTCAGAAGGTATTAATAAACGTTGACATCATATACATATCGGCATATATCCATGTTACTAATGGATTTCGAAGAATTGAATAGAAAATTGTATTGTCTTAATAATTTGCGTTTAGACTGCACTTGGACTCTCATTGAAATTGCGACAAACCGAAGTGTAATCATTTGCAAAGCTTCTTGCACTACATTTAATGTGTTTGGAAGGAGTAGATGGAATTCCCCAATCCCAAACCGACTGCTTTGTCGTAATACATTTCTCAGCACGAAACGGTTTGACAGTTTATGGGTAGTCAAGCAGTTCATAACAAAAGACAAATGCCATAAACAGGTATATTAATGAGTTCCTTTCAACATCAGGGAGCAGCCAGACAAATGAGCCACCGAAATATGTACATTAAGACGGCTACCCACAGGTTTATATACCTACCTACCTATAAACAACTTTGCATCAAGAAGAGTGGATCTGAATGATAGGAATATATTGCACCCTTCTAATAGCTTTTAATTTAAGCATTCATGCGTTATGGTCGGAGTATTGCTTTTCTGGCCTGGCCCTGGAAATATTCAAATACCTAGATCCCCACAGTAGTACAAATGAGTATAAAAAAGCACTGTGGTCGTTTAGGAAAACTTCCGTACTAATCTTAAGGTAGTTAGTTTTCTAATCCTCGAGTATTTCTCTCACATCAAGAATGATGCAACTAAATTACTAACTGCACCTTAGCGCCATTATTTTAATCGAATAAGTCTTTCTTGCTTATACAATTTAACATTGAATTGGCACACCACTACTACTTTGACTTTATATAAGGGCTTAAAAATATTTCCAAAGAGGGTCTTTGAACTGGTGTTACACTATGAACGTGGCTAAACCTAGTTTAGTCATCTGTTTGTTAAGCAAAAATTTAAATACTAAATTATTACATATGTGTAGTCACTTCTGCTAAGACGAAAATATATATGACACTAGATAGAAAAAGGAGGAGAGTGAAAACGTGAGAATAGAGCACCTGGTGTTCCTGCTACTAATGTGTGTTTATTAGTATTGCAATGTTACACAATAAGCGAGGATGAATCTTTAGATCTTGTCCTTCTGGTAATATTTATTTTTGCCTATTGCTGGAGGTTTCCATTTCATATTCAAGAATTTTGTAGGAAATCAGTAACTCTTAAGGTAAGAAACCCAGTTTGGTTTTGTATTGCCTCCAGTCACTGATCTCACATTGCCGTAAAACCACAATAGTACCAAAATATCGAACCAGAAGTTCAGATATTCGAAATTCTTTAAGAAAACATTGTAAAAGAGAAAGGATAAAGCTAAAGATATTAGTCATTTTAAGTAGATATGTATATACGTAGTAAGTAAAGTAGTATATCAAAGAATGGTGGAAACCCAATGATAATGAATAAGAGTGAAAGCTGAATCGCACCACAGCGTGAGTTTGTCTATAAGAACACGAACTGTTACCTACGAGCATAGACATCTATTGTATGTACTAAAGTCCCTGAGTGTCTACCACTACCGTAGGTTGCAAACTCCTAAGGTATTGCAGAAAATGTGGGGCAATGTGTGTACACAGTATACAGTGTATAGTGTATTTAGTGTTTACCAGCACACAGAGAAGAACTCCCTGATGAGAATCAGGGAATCAGGGCACTCGGGGAACTGTCTGCACACATTACGCAATAGAAGTTGTTCGCTTAAAGTTATACAATTTATATGTACATATTTTAGTAAATATACATATACATTTACTATTTTACTATTACTTTTAGTGTGTAGAGGTATAACATTGAAATCACGATGGTGAATTGTGTTTATTAGAATGTGGTGATAATTGACAGTAAAGTGAACATGTACATGTTTATTGTGTGTTTACGCATTCTAAGGGGGCAGGGCAAATACAGGGTGGGGCGTTTACACGTGGAATTGTTTGAGCGCACATATCTTTACCCTGCGACAATATATTCAATTAAAATTTTCACCCTTTGTGAGGCAGAATCTTAGGAAGATACTGTGAAAATTTCAGCTGAAAATACTGAAAAGTGAGCCCTCCAGCCCCCATCAAAGTGGAAGTGGTAGTGAACGTCTTTTCCAGACGAGGTTACAATGGAAGTGTCATAAAAAACGATCTAAAAAAGATTGGTCTTCACCTTGGTTTGGCATTAATCTATAGAATAATCAATTCTGAAGGTGATAGAAGGCAAGCCAAGGCTCAGAGACTCAAAACTCCTCCCAAAAATT
>JABASC010002935.1:0-15720 GCA_019776185.1 Plutomurus gul
GTTGGTGGTCAAGTTTTTACCAAATATCAGTATAATGGAAAACCTGTCTCAAATGTAACTCAAATAATTTTCATACGTTTTGCTTCTAAAGACAAATGCTACCTGAAGGGAAAGTAAGCATGGAGTTATTTTTATTCATGTAATCCAAGCCGGCAAAGTCAATCGGTATAATTCGTATGCCTAAATATACCCTATGCTTTAATGCATGTGCCAAAACCCAAAAATCCTTAAAAACCCATGGGTCCGGGTTTTTGGTTGAAAAACCCTGGGTTTTCCCTTCCCTGATCGAAGCATTCAGCGAGTCTTCACGAGAGATGTATAGGCCCTTTAAACTTGGCACTGTACAATGATTTTTGGTCCTATTTATCGGATATATTGTTCATGAAAATTCACAATTATATTTTGCCAACCAAAGCTGTCGGCTGCCACAGTAAACTTGTCTCAGTACTCCAAGAAAGCCAATATTTAAATGGGGCCAATTGGCGCATTCTTTTCCATGCGAAGATATTATGCAAAAGCCAAGCATGGAAGACGACAAGGAGTTGCTCGGACAAACCGCGGCCCGGCTCTCTTAATCCGAAATTCGGGTACATTCTTTCTTCGTGCTGCTTACCAAGCATTCACATCAAATAAAGGCAAGAAGTCGATTAAATTTAACCATCAACATCAGAATATTGCTTCCCACTCCAATTTCTCCAATACACATAGGGCGGTATTCTGAACCTCTAAGACGGACTTGAGTCGGTCTTGGGTCGCGGTAGTTCTATAAAGAAAAATCTTAAGTCCGACTCAAGACGAGGTTCAGAATACGGGTATAAGAGAGAGAAAGCATGAACTGTTCCAGCACAGCAAAGAGTGCAAAAGGACTGACGGAGAGAATTCACTACCACCAACACCACCTACATACGTACAATACACAGGACAGTCCAAGGAAAACTGGGAGCTGCAAACCGAAAAGACAAGCCCTGGCAAACCCAGGGTTTCCACACATTTCCATCTAAAATCCCATCACAGTGGGATTAAATAATGTGATTTGTGATTAAATGTGATTCGATTAACCATCTAATCACGTCAAGTATCTGCGTGATGAAACGTTTAATCACATTTGATCACAGTATTTAATCCCACTGTGATAATCAGAGGGTAAACCCTGGTCAGACTGTTCTCCGGTGCTCTTTGCTGAATGCAGAAGAGCGAGGCAGCAGAGAACACAAGTCATGTTCGAGATGGATCAAGTAATGGCCCCTGGCCTTTCTCCGCTTTCACTCACTCACTCACTCGGTGAGTGAGTGAGTGAGTGAGTCTGTGGCACAGAGCTCTTCATGAAATGTGTGCACTGGTAGATAGATCCAAAGTCTCGCTCTCCACTCTCTAAAAAGCACATACATATAATAACATATACAGTTAGGCAGATCCAAAGAGTTTGACTCGCAATTCGTCCTCCTCTTCCTTTCCTTTGCACTTTCTACACACACAGAGGGGGGAGTCGTAATGATGATGTTCGTCGGATGGATGTACCTCTCACCCGTAAAAGAACACAGGGACGGAGAAAGAGAGCAGCCTAATAATATGATATTTACACATGCATAGGTACACAAAAGTATATAGGGGCTAGTATAATGGGTCCGGATGTAGTCTGTCTCTCTCTGTGTGTGTGTGTGTGTGTATGTGTGTGTGTGTGTGTGTGTGTCTGTCTGTATGTGTGCAGGGTACCTGAAGGCTAGTTTGATGTGTTTGAGTGAAGTGAACCGAAATTAATGCAATGAAACCTATTGTTTCTTTTCTGTGTGCACGGTACGTGCAAGCAAGCAGCTAGTGAACTGACATGACACTACTCACGGTGGCTAAAATGGAAAATGAAAACGATCGAATATTCAATCTATATACTTACATAGTTAGTTACTGGTAGTACACGGGGCTATAAATATAAGTCAGCCTCTGGTATATCTATCCATCTATCTGTATAGATAATTATTTCTTATGTGTGTGTGTGTGTGAGTGTGTGTGTGTGTGTGTATAAAAAACAATCAATAGGGCACTATCACTTTTCATATCATAGTGTATTATATAGTTCAGTAGTGAGTCCTTTGTTAGCCGGATCTGTGTAAAAATATAATGGGGACGAGAGCGGAAAACAATTTCCAAAGAGAGAACAAAGTTAGTTGAAGTTTTCTGGGGGGGAGAGTGGAAAAGTGTGTAGGCACTCGGATTGTGGAGAAGACTCAATAAATACTGGATATCAACTTGTCTGCCGTACTTAGAACTTGGACATATTATTTTACTAGCTGACTATATGCTAAAGCATAGTCCTTGTGTGCTTGAGTGATGAAAGTATAGCTCTTTTTCTGTTGCCTGTATATCTTATATTCATATATATGTTCGCTGTGCTATAGATAATTCTATTTCGCCCGTCGCCGTGTTATCTTTTGTGCCTGTTGCTCTTCTCTCACTCTCTCTCTCTCTCTTTCGCTCGGTCGGTCGGCCGTTCGCTCTCGCACATGCACAGGACGGAGTAGCAGAAATATTAGTATGCACATATATAGCAGGCGACACGGTGAGAGATTGCAGTGCGATGTACTTGCAAGCCTTTCACCCCAGCAGCCAATATAGCCTTTGCTTTCCCTTCATTTATTTATGGGGATTGATGCGCGCATGTCAAACAAGACTATTAGCCTACATGATAGTACTTTCGAAATAAGCATTGTTTTTCATGGGGTGACACGATTCTCACAATCCCCCATCTTCTAGTAGTTGTGTTAGGGAGCTGCTGTTGACTTGCCTCAATGGTCGTGTCGTCCTGTCGTCGGTTTGCTCATTACATTCTTATGACGATATTACACTTTTGACAAATGAAGACAATAAATAAATCCACAATCCACCGCCACCGGTTGCATTCACTCGGGCATATATTATTCAAAGGCATTCAAAGCGAACCACTCATCGAGTCAATTCCATCGGTAAATTGTATTGTTCATGTGGCGATATTGCGATATGACAGTAAATGCTGACTCTGTTCATAAAGATTGCATTGTAATGTCTGGCCGTGTTTGCAGGGTTTCGGGTGTGATTATCACAGTGGATTTAAGTACTATGGTGTGATTAATGTGATATATATGTTATAAGGGATAGGGACTTCAAGTTAATCCCATCATCCCAGTATTTAATCCCACTGTGATGGGAATTGAGCTGGAACTGTGTAATTTATGGAACCCTGTGTACATGGTTAATATTTATTGGGTTGAAGGCCTTGCTTATGTATGAGGAATTGTGTGCACGCTATAGGAATATCTGATTACCGTCGTTCCACGGCCGTAATTACAGTAACTAGGCATTATTTTTACAGTATTCCATCGTTTTCCCTGTTCTTGGCATAATTTCTGTAGTAAAAAAAGAATAATTTTTACTGTGTAACTTTCGGTGTTTGTAGTAATGCAATTTTTTGCTGTCGGAGGAGCCGTTCGCATTTTATTACGACGTGAGAACCACCGCGAAGAGAAAGTTTCCCTTGGGGAATTGTGCGAATGTAATTTGCATAATTGCCACCGAATGATTACGAGAGGATTTCCTGAAGAATTCTTGTGCAGCATATTTTAATATGAGCAGCCGGGGAAGTGAATGCAGAATTTTTGTCCTCCTCCTTCCACTTGAATTTTACTACTTACTTTGCCAATGACTCTCCACTTCATCATCATCATCCACAATTCACATCACAATCAGCCCACTATAAATTTCGAGAGTTGCCATTGCATTTTCTCGTATTTATCAGCAGGGGCTCTTGAATTGAATGCATGACAATTTCGGTGACGCTAATTTATGGTGCAGCAGCTGTACAATCACAGTGTAAAAGGACACGCGTGGCCTTTTTCTTCTCTTACTGCCTCTGTATACAACTCACGGTTTCCTTAATCACACTTTCCAGCTAAAATACCATCCCAGTGGGATTAAATAAATACTGGGATTTGTGATTAAATGTGATGGGATTAATTATAGATCACATTAATCACACCAAGTGACTCTGTGATCAAACGATTCAAAACATTTGATCACACTAATTAAACCCACATCCGAAACCCTGGTTCAGGTTATCCGTTTCCAGCATCAGAGTAATGTCCTGTGTGGATGGATGCCTCTAAAAATAGTCACAGGACGACAACGCTCTGTGCTTTCAATGGGAGAAGAGCGGATTTTCGCCCAGAATCCAAATACTACACACATCTCCTTAATAAACAATTATTCCAGTAGTTTTCCTCAAAGATCTCTCTCTCTCTCTCTCTATCTTGTCTAAGATTAGGGGATAAGTGGGCACATACAAACACACTCCAACCCACTTCATTTCTTTCTACGCTTTGCTAGAAGTGTTATCTGTGCGGTACATGTTATCATTGGTTAAAGGAATCTGTAGCAATTACGTCACCTCCAAAGCATCGGATAACTATGACGTCATCTTATTACTGTTTTCCATGAGATATCTTAAATTTAAATAAAATGTATCTCAACTTTGTAATTTTAATTAAAAAATAATTTTAATTAAATCTACTTTTAAAAACCTGCTCTTCCACACACGTTGCTAACTTTTCCCCGGAGAAATATACAGAAATGAAAAACGTTTTTCATTAGAATTCTGTTTTTGAGATACACATTCACTGCATTTAGAAAGGAAGCGACCCTTTACGTGCATTTCTAATACACAATTCTTAAATTAAACCTGTGAATAGCTTAAGTAGTAAAAATAATAGGAATGAACATTCACAAACTGCTTTCGGCACCTAACACATTAATAACGATATTTCAGAAGTTAAAATTTGCAAGGGCAATAAAATACGGAGTTGAAAGCCGAATGAATTAGTTGCAATTTGAATAGACATTTATTCTGAAACAATAGAAAATTTGGAGGGAGAAATTTAAATAAAAAGTCCATACATTACATACTTACACAATAATTTGTGGGTAAAAAATTGAGATTTTGACTTGCCGTGCCTATGCATGACCCCTTATGCAACTCGTGGTGATTCTGTGTTCTGTGACTGTACGGCACATACTTGCACATCGTCTAGTATTATCACAGTACTTAGGTGTACGTGTGTTCATCCACTAGATCGTATTTGTATTTACGAATGGGTAGATCGTCAAGAGAGATGCTCTGCTAATGGAAAGGAATCAGAGTGGAGTGAAGCGTGCCACCCAGTCACACACAGAGACAGACACCAGGTCAGGTTGTCCTAAGATTTCTTATTTGCCTCTGTCTACTATCTACTACATGCATAGCAATGTTTCCGTACGTAAGTAGTAAGTGCGACACCACTCGTAGTGGGTATGTAATAGCTAAAGGCCGAAAAAGCAGGCACTAAAAATAAGCAGGCTAAAAAGTTCTTAGTGTCAAAACTACGTAAGCACTAAAAAATTGAAAATTTAAGTGAAAAAATAAGAATTGTTATCTAAAAGGCATATAAAATTTCATATTTTAAAGTGTAACGCCGATAAAATATTAATTTGTTTTTAAATTCCTGAAGCAAAACATCCTTTTTTTGTGAATTTTTCAAAAACGTCCAAAAAAGCATTTATATAGGCGCTAAAATGTAAAAATAAGCATTTGAAGGTGTAAAGTTGACGTTTTAAACACTCAAATTCCACAAATAAGCATTCAACAGACAATGCAGGGTTTCGGGTGTGATTAGTAATAACGTTAACAAATCTTGGTAAACGTTGGATCACAGAGACGTGATTATTGCGAATTATGTGTTATAAAAATAGAGAATCCCATCATATTTAAGCACAAATCACACTATTTAATCCCACAAAATGTGAGGCAATGCCTAGACATAGACGCTAAGAATCAAAAATAGGTGATTATGGGCACTATAGTTTACAATTTAATGTGAAACATGTAAATACGACAAAGAAGCGTTCAGAAAAATCATTAGCCTGTTTTTCCCGCCTCTATTAATAAGAGTGGTTGGTGTGCCAGTGCGCTTACATAGTAACGGTATGTGCAATGAGCGGAAATCGATTTATCCGCACTCTCAGAATCCCATTCGAAGTGAGACAGGGACGTTCAGCTGATGTGAAGTGAGTTTTGCACAATTTCCAGCCTGCAGGTACAATCCACCGCCCGCCCTATGCTCCAATACATTGAAGACGGATAGTCACTTTGATGTGATATGACAAGACCGAGAGAGCATAAGCTGCTTCCTCCGCTTCTCCTTCTTATTCCTTGGCTAAAACTGGCTCCACATCTTACTCTCCATATCTTCGTCTGCTTTCTATTGACGCAATCTATATAGTAATGGATTTCCCCGGGTGAGAATGTAGTCGCGGGTCGATTTAATCCCGAAAAGCTGTGTATTGTTCTCATCGTCTTCCCCCGAATTTGTTATCTGTGTTCTCTATGTTCTGTGTGTGTCTGTGTGTGTGCCTGTGACGATATAGATCACCACAAACTTTGTTACCGGTCGCCAAAAGGGAATTCAACCGATAGGTACGAATATGTGTCCATTTAAAGTTGCCCGTCCTTGTCACTTCAGTTATTCCCTTTGTTTCCCATCCGCCGATTGTTTACATTCACTGGATGAAGTAGCGGCAACAGCCTAAGTGCAAGAATAAGAAAGTTTATTTACAAATGGGGGGAACTGAGAGAAAGACATTTCTGTATTTACATAGTTTTCTACCTACGTAGTAGTAATGTATTACAGGCTGATACGTTAACTTATTTACTTACTGAATAGCGACGATGTTTTTCTCTGCTGTTACTTTTTCTTCTTCTCAAAGTGAAAGCATCCATCTCATGAAACTTTCTCTCTGTCTCTGTGACTACACGGAGACAGACAGACAGATAGACAGACAGACAGACAGACACACACACACACACACACAATGTGATTTACATAAAAAGAGCTCTGCTGACGACTTTCTCCTCCTTACCTGTATATTATGCCATCTGACTGTGTGACAGTGAGCCAATGTGGCCATTTGTAGGCAGTTCTGTGCCAAGGATGTAGTATATTAGGCAGACATTTCTCCAGGCTGTAACCGTGGGGATTCACTCGCTACGATCATAACTACATCACTAAAAATGTCGTATTTGCATCCTGTGTTGGTGCGGTGTGGTGTGATGGTGGTGAGCCCGCAGCGAAAACTTTGTCGTGCCATACACACGGCCTACATGTCTACTACATCCACTCGACAAGGATTACCTATGTAGATGCATGGAAAAATAGCACGCTAACATTACTTACATAGGATTGTTACATCAGAGAGAGAGAGAGAGAGAGATGGAGAAAGTAGAAAGTATACGGAGAAATTTATGGACGCTCGAGAGAACCCTAAGAACCTTTGACCTATCCGTTATATAAATACTACACTTGGTAGTGAAAGTGGTAGTAGGATATCGTGTGAGGACAAGTCTCTAGAATGTCAACTGAACTGTATCGCCGTCCGCTCACGCTAACTTTTCCCCCCTCGAGCCTCTATCTATGGATGATGAGTCTGCAGAAAAAAATAATGCAGTAGAAAAGCATTCAATTATTCACGGTGACCCGAGGCAAGGCGATTTTCTCTTCCTCCTGTAGTAATATTGCCATTTCGATTTTGGGAAGGAATTTTACTCGCCCGCCCTCCGCCGATTTCATGCCAACAACAATCCTACTAGCCAAGTATATGCTAGAACGTGTTCCTATGGGCGGCAGTATTATTAGTGGGCTTGTTGTAGGGTCTTCGTGTCAGTCTGAAGAGAAAACACACGATATCCATTAAGAATAGTTCTTGGGCTCTTCTTTCCCCCCATCCATCTGTGCCAAACTAACTAATACCAGTCAGACCGTGGCCAGAACGGATTTGCTTCACGGAACCAACCGTGTAACTACGCCCAAGTAATAATAGGATATGCTATTTCTGTGTATTAGTCAGTGTTGGGATTTTACCACGTGTTTTTACCGCTGGTATTTAACAGGGTGGTAAAAAATATTATGTAAACATAGTTTTTACAACTAAAAGTGCTAATTGGTCAATAGCTTCTGTTTTTACCGTATGGTTAATAGGATACCGCCACCCTGTTATTACGTGCATGTGCACGCGGCAGCTCCGTGTGGAGAAAGTGCTGTTCTGTTGCTTGGAAGTAGCTTTTCCATCGCACTACGACACAACACGGCCGGAATTGGAAACTTTAGTAGAAGAGAGAGAATTCCTTCGAACATTTTCCACCAGTCAAGACTAGAGGGAGAAGGTGAAAGTGCAGCACTTTGTATGCTTGTCAGCATATTTCTCTGCGTTCCTATACTTAACACTGTAGTATGTACTTTTTGCAAGGATTTACACGGGGCTTACAGAGTGAGCCTGTCTTTGCTGTGTGTAAGTGTAAGCTGGCCTTGTCGTTTCGATCGAATATTCTCTCTCGCTCGCTCGCTCGCTCGCTCTTCTTTCTCACAGAGACAGAGTCGTCAGTCAGTTTCCATGCTCTCTGCGGATATTCTCTCGCTCTCACTGTGCTATGCAAATTGTTCCTTCATTAGATTTGAGAGCGAAACGAAGCAAGGAACCGATACGAGTCTCCCTTACCCTTTTCCCACTTTAAGCTCATATGTTACTGCTTTAAACAACCACCACCACCACCACCACCACCACCACGGGCCACGGGCGAACAATAACCTAATGCGAGATTCCTTCGCGGGACGTTACACCGTATTGTTTCCTCTTATGCAATATGGGAGGAGACTGCTTGCACTCTGTTCTATGTATTGTGGTGGCCAGGTCGTAGAAACAGTAGCTCATGCATATTCCTCGTGTCTCCAGGTAATTTTCTGTTCTCTGCTTTGATTTTATCGATTGGAATTACTTACTTTCACTGGCGTAGGTAGTGTGCAGGCCATGGGGCCACTGCTCACCAACATCCCACCTTATGCAACCAGAAAACTGCAATTTATAAGTTGAAGAGAAGACGAGGGCACAAGAGTTTCTCTCGTGTGTGCAATGGACCGTGTGTGTCTACCTTTTACTTGTTAGGTGCGCACTTCACGGTTAGAAGAATAGGCACGCGAGCACCAACAACACTCCACTCTTTATATCTTTCCATTTTATGACAATGCTAGTAACCAGGGTTTCGGCTGTGATTATCACAATGGGATTAATTGTATGTTTTTAAAACATTTGATCACAGAAGTCGCTTGGTGTGATTATGCGATCTACATGTTATAAGCTAGGACCACCAATTGAACCCATCACATTGAATTTAATCAGAGTGGGATTTTTGCTGAAAATTGTGATTTAGGAAACCCTGTGTTGTACGTGCTGCTGTGTTATGGGGTCAGGTTAATAAGCTGACTCCATATGCTGTGTTATAATGTGCTGAGCTTGTCTGTGGCAGAAATGACAGAAAGACTTCATTAGAGCAACAGGGAGGTTCTGTCTCGCCTTGCACACACCGTTCTCTGTGAGAACTCTCTGCTGTGCAATACTTTGCTCACATCGAAAAAGGAACCCATCCCAAGAACCATTTTCATTCTCTCTCTCCTTCTCTCAGTTCTCTCTCTCTCTCTTTTCTCTCACAGTAAATGTCACGGCTACCGATCGCCGAATATTTGTATTTGAGCGACGGACTGTTCTGACTTGGTTGTAAGCTTTGCCTGGATATGAATAGAAATTCCCCAGTGAAAAGGTCAAGGTCGAGCCGATATCGTTATTACCTCTTCTTCCTTTATGATCAGAGAGCTCGTCATTTATTAGCTCCTAATTATGCAGCATCATTAGAATGAAGCATGTTTGAAAGTTATTTCTCTGACACAGAGACCCTGATTCCTATAGAATAACATATAGACAGAACACACACAAAGGTAATAATAATATGTGAATCAAAAGTTGTTGATGTTAGTTAGTTAGTCGTGGATTCCATACGTGAATTACTAGTCTAGAATAATGGTAAGTAGTAGTAGTCCGCTTATATTATTATTATTATTGCTGTATACATGCACGATGGTGTAATTTGAATGGAAATAAGCCGACGGGCAATTGCGATCCCAATCCAAGTCCAAAACACACACACACACACACACATACAGACAGACAGACACACGTACAACGAAACTGGCAAATGAAATGCGGACCGAGTTGTAGTATAGCAGGAGCAGGAGCTCAGTAGTGAGTTGTGCTCTCGCAGAGAAAACCAAGAAAATCAATAAGTGGAATATTTTTTGGACTTTTGCCAAAGGATACCACACACACACATATACACACTCCGCCTGCACTCGAATACTCTCCTACTACTGCCACGAGTACTCTCTTCTTCTTCTTCTTCTTCTTCTTCTTCTTCTTCTCCCTGTCTTTTCTATTCTCCGTGCTCCATCTGATATTCCTTGGTGTCGGTTTGCTTTTCTACTCCTTAGTTATACTTACGTATATTATTACCTCCTCTCTCTCTCTCTCTCTCACTCTACTAAATGTGAGTAGTTCGCAAAGAGAGAGGGAGAGAGAGAATTTACTTTAGTACTACTAGTATATGTATATACAGATACATATATACATATAGTGGTTATACATACCATACTTTAGGTATGTATATAGATATAAAATTGTCGGAGAGCACGCTTTTGGTGGATATATATTATTATGTGTGTGACTTGGCTGGTTGGCTTGGTTGGCTTGGTTGGGTTGGTTGGACGGCGTATCTCTTTGGGTGTATTATATAGGTATGTATGTTGGTGGTGCCTATCGCGTTCTGCCCTGTCCTCCAGTGAATCTGCCATCACATCTCCGCCTCTATTTACAATCCTTGCTATTCCATTTCTGATGAATTCTTGGCATTTTGTGAAATGTTGTAATTCGCCTTTCCTCTCGCCTACCATCACCAACCATCACCAACCAGAATGTGAACCTACCAAATGCACCAAATGTACCAAATGTACCTACTATCACGAATGCTCTGCTCTTACTTCTCAAGTACGCTTCCACCTCTATCTCTATATCTCTAGCTTTGTGTGACGAGACGACGACTCGGCCGACTTCTTTCTCAACCCACTATTTTCTAATAATAAATTCGAATGATGAATTGTGATTAATTCGGGCGCCCGATCGGAATGTCACGTCACGTCTCTCTCCTTTTTCTGCGGAGCCTTTTTCGTCTCTGCAATAATGATCATGATGATGATGATGATGATGTGTGGTTTGGATTCTTATTAGTGGCCCGATCGCATTATATATATATATATATATATATACATTTAGGTATATGTATTTAGGTATATGTATGTACTATGTATGTAGGTATGTAGGAATGTGGGCCAGAAAATAGTCATAGTATTAAGAAGACAAGTCAAAAGTCAAGTGATGGCAAGCAAATCCTTCCTTTCGTTTCTTTAATTCCGATCATTTCCACTTTTGGAGCACCTGTGTGCCCGTCTGTGCGAACAAGATGACGACGTTGTGATGGGAATTCTTCATGGATCACATTTCATATATGGATTATACGGTCTCTCCTCCTGCTGCATCTCATGTACATGCTATAGCATGTGAACAGGGTTTCCTAAATCACACTCTTCCAGTTAAAATACCATCACAGTGGGATAAATTCACATTAATCACACCAAGTGACTCTGTGATCAAAGGTTTGAGAACATTTGATCACAGTAATTAATCCCACTGTGATAATCCCAGCGGAAACCCTGTATGTAGTTGGTATTGCATAATATGTGAATTGTGAGTACGTGTTGGCATGTGAATTGTGTAAAGGGAGAGGCGGGACACTGGCCTAACCACAATCTTATATGGCTAACTAAATAGCTGCTGGTTGATTAAATATTTACGAACGATCTCTCAATAATAGTGTTCTGGAGCCGAAATGAATGTAGACGCGCAGATACTTGTTACTCACTTCACTGTGTCACTCCATTTCATTTCATGTGATTGCCTCCTTCTTCTTCTCCAATGTGATTCTCTGGCTACCTCGCTCGCTCGCTCGCTCGCTCACTCGCTCACTCGCTCTCCTATCCCATGCAATGTATGTATGCTACGTATGAAACTATGTAGCAGCTCCTTCTTTGCCCTTTTCTCAGTCTTCCGTTTATAATAATGTTTTTCTTCTCCAAGAAACTCTCTCTCTCTCTCTTTTCTTGTCTTCTCTCTTCTTCTCCTTTTTGCATGCACAGCCACTCCGTATTCCCCGTTGGCCACCTAAGTCAGCCACGACCGCTACTTCTACCACCATCGTCATAATGCTGCTCGTATAGTCGCATGCTGTGTGCGCCCCACACACACACACACACACACACACACACATTTCCATGTGGACTGTAATAAAAGCTGGAGAAGTAGTAGAGGAAAGCAGGAGAGCACACTGTGCATGTAGTACATGATTAGTATTAGAGTGGCGGTGGTGGTGGTGGCGGTGGAAACATTTTATTTCTTTCGTCTCGAAAATAATAGAATGCAGACGGCTACAACAGCAGCCCATAGAAGAAAAATGTAATCATGTGCATGTGGAAATATTTGCCATTGTGAGTGTTTGTACAAGTGTGGCCTGCTGGCTGACTTTTTAGTAGAGGTTGGACGCGCGCCGAGCCCAACACCAATCTCTTAACAATTTAACTGACTACATCGAAATGTACTCGAGAATTATATAATCGCACGCACAGAAATGATCTGCATTTGACCTTGAAGATTTAATACATGAGCCTAAAAAGTCAGTAAGTCTCAATTCCCATGTAAACTCTGTATATGGTATATACTTATGTACGTTGTTGCAAAAGAATGAGCTGGCTATGTGCTGTACATACAAAGTACATGTTGTCAACCGTAGTAAATTAATAGATGCTGTTTTTGTTTGCTTTACCGTCTCTCTCTCTCTCTCTCTTTCTGTGTGTGTGTGTCTGCTTCCTCAACTTGTGTCATTTCATTTCTACACACATAAAGGGAGAGAGAGAGAGAGAGAGAGAGATAGAGCGAGCACACGGACGACCAATTCATTTGGGAATGTATTTCAATTTCAATGGTGTGTGTCCCACACTCCGTGTACTCATATGCTGACTGGGTCTTCTTCAGTCTCCTTGTGCACACACAACACATCTTGTCCTATCGAGGAAACAGAGGAAGGCGAGAGGATATAAAATAAACTATTTCCCAGTAAAATAATATAAGTAAGTAAGTAAGTGAGTGAGTGAGTGAGAATAGAAATATATATGTGACTTGTGTCGTGTGTGCACAATGTTCTAGTATGTAGTACTATGTACCGAATGTAGCCACTACCTACATGGGACTCTCTATTACGTCAAGAAAGGGCTAGAACATAAAATAACATTTATAACAGAGAGAAAACATTGAAGATAAGTTAAAGCCACGCTTTTCTATTCCTTTCGTACACAACAGAGTTGAAAATTTCGCTTAGCGAACTACTAAAAGTAAAGAGTTAACTTAAGTGAAGTAAAGTGTACGTTAGTCGTCCCACCACCACCACCACCACCACCACCACTACCACCACCACCACTACACTGACTACATATATACTGTAGGTATATACATGGTGGTGGTGCTATGGTATTGTATGTACATGAGGCAGGCAAGTCACTGCAGTCGTTTCAGTTCAGTATGCACTCGACTGCTGCTCAGTGAGCATCTCACAGTCAACGTTCCTGCTCTACGACACATTGCACGCTATATCCATATTACACGTACACACACAGAGACAGACGTACAGTCACACATACGGAAAGCAAAGCCACGAAAGAAACTTTTCATTGTCCCATAGTCGTAAAGTAGTAATCGTTTCGTCATTGTCGTCTTCTTTTGTGGTGGTGGTGGTGGTGGTGGTGGGTCGGCTCAGTGGGCTCACAGTCCGAGAATTCGGACTTGCTCTCCTTTCCTTGCACAATAAAACGACCAGCACCATTTCGGTGGCATCTGAGCCCCACTCGTCAACACCATCAACAACAAACGATTACTGGTGGTCGGCTGTCCATTTGACGTCCTTCCGCCCCCCAAAAAGTACACTCTGTCTGACACACAATTATATATATATACATACATATAAGACACAGTGTGTCCAGTAGACAAGTACAGAGGACATAAATGTGTGAAATGTGAGTTATGAGCTGAGGGGATGGAGAAGAGAGGGATGCCCGTGCCCGAACTCCGGGTCGTCAACGAGTCCAATGAAGACTTGGACTCGGCCAGTAGTAGCACTGTCACCAGTCCCAGGACCCCTTTGTTGTCCGTTCCCTGTAATCCTAGACGCAGACATTCTTGGGTCTACGGGTACGTACCACCTATGTATATATATATAATATATAAACTGCATATACATATAGCTCTACTATATGGATATAAGTAATACTCTTATTGTCTCCTTTCTTTACATTGAATTCTGTGTGTGTAAGCCTTTTTGTCAGTTGACTTGACATTCTATACATAATTGATTGTGTGTCTACCATGTTCTACAATGGTGAGCAGATAGCACCATTAGCTATCTGCTCACTCAAAGTCCATCATGCTCTCCTCTCTATTATATAATATTCACCTATTATCTTGAAGGAAGTCTACTGAACAGTGTTGATGTGTATTTCATATATAAATATACAAAATGTGCACATTGTGTACAGGCAAAGTAAGTAAACCACAGTATAAAAGATATCCCAGATGGATATCTGTCGTTGTGCGCTGTGTGTGCGGTATTCCGTATTAGCTGTTGGTGTTGGTGGTGCAATAATTAATTAAGACACATAATTGTATTTACTCACAGCCTATAAAGATCCTATTATATTTACACAGGCGGGGTGGGGAAGATTATTTAGAGGATGCTTTGCCAGATTGCTGAATAATAGAAGATGGAAAGAATACTTTTGCTATTATATTTATTATTCTTGCTTACTACGCAGTGTGTTTTCTTCTGTGGCTGCTCTTTGTAGTGAGACACAGGAGCACAGGATCACACAGGACACAGACACAACACAGTGGTGTGCAGTGTGGAGTGTGGAGGCAGAATTATAATATAATACATAATAGAGAGCAGAAAATAAAGGAATTATAAATGTCGTATGTGTGTGTGTGTGTGTGTGTGCGTGTGTTAAGTGCTGGATGATATGGAATTGAAATTGAAGTGAGTCAAGTAAAGTTGCAGGTTGCCTTGCGTTGCCACTTGAATATGGATGACTGAATGGCCATTGTTTGACATTGAGATTGCCATTAGTTTAGTACGAGAGTAGATTTGATTTTCGTTCGCCAACTTCCTCATCCCTGCACAAGCTCTCCTAAGTCTCGTATCTGGTGTATAGAAAACAGCCCTAGTAAATAGTGAGCTATGCAAATCGCTAATCTCCGATTAAAAATCCCTACACGTATCTTTAGCCCGGAATATTAAACTCCCACTTGAGATAGTTGTTGGCAATGTTACCTAAATCATATATTCCATGTTTCTAGCCACTACCTGCTTTCTATAGCATATACATACTTATAATTGCTATATGCTACTACTACATACTACGTATTTATGTATTTATATGTGAGCGAGGAGCGAGGAGTGAGAGTGCACGACAAAAGATGTGGTGTGGTCTGCACAGAATGCGAAGCCGATTCAGCAGAACTGCTAATAAGTCATGTCTGGCCAATATATTAATTTAGTGGACATATCCACCAAAGTCCTTTGCTCAACTCAACTACCTCACATAAACAGGGTTTCGTGCATAAATCACAATTTTCCATCCAAAATCACATCACAGTAGGATTAAATACTGTGATTTGTAATTAAAT
>JABASC010002936.1:0-15717 GCA_019776185.1 Plutomurus gul
TGTAGGCGACGCCGATCATGGCCACGATGGCCCAGTAGCCCCCGTGAAGAACCGCGTAAGGAAGAGCAACCAAAAACATTCCCTAAAATAATATCACCCTCTATAAATTATAAATATCAAGTCACCCCGTATAATAAATATCAATTGACCCCGTGTAATAAATATCACTTGACCCCGTATAATAAATATCACTTGACCCCGTATAATAAATATCACTTGACCCCGTATAATAAATAATAAAAGACCGAAGACTTACTTGAATAGCATTAGTGACATTCCATCCTGCTTGCCACTCGGTGATTTTGTCTCCAGTTCCTCCGAATTCATCGAATCCTGCAGCGACACTTTCTTGTCTTTCAAAAGTTCCAAATTCTGTCATTTCATTTTCGTTTTCTTTTTTGAGGGCGGCCGTGGGGTCTTTTGTAAAATTCACCTGCTCGCGACGCTTTTCTTCTACTTTTTCCCAACAACTCGTTAATTTACTTTTTGTAAAAGAAAAACAAGATTGTAAAAGCATCTTGGCGCTTGGGCGCGGAAGACTCGTTGAAGCTGACATCCTCCTCCTCCTCCTCCTTCTCCTCCTGCTCCTCCTGCTCCTCAAATCAACCTTTTAAATCTCTTTAATTTATAAATAATTGAAATTATTGAAAGAATTTTTGTTGAAAAATTAATTTTAAATTCAATGAAGGAAAAACGACAATTGTATTTTAATTGTAAATAAGAAGAGACAGGAAGTGGACGTGGATGGACAGGAAGAAGGACAAGAAGGAAAGAATGAAGTTGCTGCTCAAAGGAAAATGTGAAAGCAAGTGAAAGTGAATCTATTACTCTGCAGGAGGATGGGTGAAAGGTCGCTACTGCGCATGACCAAAAAGTTTTCTTTCTTTCTTTCTTTCCTTGCAGTCAGCACCACCATTTCTTCTCTTACACAAACCATCAACAGCCCCTCATAATGAATACTGATGTATTAGCAAATGGTATGCTCGGTCATGGGCCTCCACTTTGGATTTATTTTGATGCAAAATCAATAAATAGAAAAGTTTTTTTTTTGAAATATAAAATTTTATTGTAAAAGAAGCGAAATGAACATTAAAAAATGGCACAATGACTGACAATTATTTCTACATAATTAATTATTAATTAATTAATTAATTAATTATTATGATAATTATTTTTATTTTACCAAACTTGGTTTTTTTAAATCTACTTTTCAGTGAAGATGACGACGACGACGACGACGACAATGAAATGACACATTAATACTAATTAATTAATTAATTAATTAATTTATATGATGATGACATGGTATAAGGAATATTCTTACTCAAACTCTTCTTTTTTATACTTAAACATTTATCATTAACATTATTAACATTATTATTACGTATTTAGTGTAATGTACTTATGAATTATGACACTGGTTTAAACATTACCGGTTACTGTAGAAGTTTCTATTTTAGAACACAAATATTATTATTATCATTAACTAACTAACATTATTACGATAATTTTAATTTTTACACTTTTTAATTTATGAAATAATATTTAATAATAATAATCATAGTTTTAATAATATTTAATTAGCAGCACGGGGATTCAAAATACTGAAATGGAATGTGAAATTCTTTCTCTTCTTCTTCCTCCACTTATTTCTCTTCGTCTTCAATTTTAAATTCTCCAAATCTCCAAGAACAATGAAAACAATTTCTCTTCTTTTTAACATTCAAACAACAAAAAATTCTTTACCAAAAGAAAACAAAGAATTATTGTCATGAGAACAAATCTTGCATCTTTTCTTTTTGAATAAATTAAAAATGACAAAGGGACGAATAGAATTATGAGAATAACAATAATATTATAATAATTGGTTCACAGGTCAGATTCGTTCAGGTCACAACAACAAAAAATGCCATCGAAATATTTATAAATATTTAGTTGCCATGGTAATAATAGCAATAAAAGCAATTCATAATATCTTTTCTATTAAATACACATTTTATACAATCTAATTAATAATTAAGTAGCAGCGACTAAATGACAAAAGAGTTTTTTTTTTGGTTTGGATTAATTAATTAATTAATTAACGGGATGATGATGATAATTACATTTTTACTAATTAATTAATAATTGATTGATTGGAATATTTGAATATATATATTATTATAATATATGATGTATGTATGTATGTATGTATGTTGGATGTAGATTTATTATGCAGCTACTTAATTATTAGGAATAATAATAATAATTATATCAAGGAGCAGCAGGAATGTACACATTATTCGTACTTGGTTATTTATAGTAGTTGAGGGGGGAGGAGGGGGGGACATTGTTTTTAATTATTAGCGACGACGACGACGACGATTGATGATGAAATAAATTCGGGATGGATTTTATTATTTTTGCTTCTTGTTCTTCTTGTTCTTTTTTTTTTTCGTTGACGCAGACGCGACGGCAGAAATCTTTTTTTTTTAATTCTTTTTTTTAAGACTGGATGGTGGTTGTTGGGGCGACGACGTCTTTGGTCTCGAAATATTTATACGTTGGGTTCTCGTACCCGTTGATTTGCATATTGGCGACGTGCTTCTCTTCCGGAGTCGTCACTCCGCCCCCAACACCCCCACCCCCACCACCACCACTCGTGTTCACCTCCAGGAAACCCTAAAATTCAATTACATAATTAATAAGAAATTAAAATAATTTAAATGTTAAAATAATTAATAATAAAAAAGCATGTGACTGACCTGATTTCTGGGGTGAAGTGCCCTTCTCCTGAGAACGACGAGTCCGACGACCATCGCCCCGAAAATGGCGATTCCCGCAAACGCCATCGTAAAGTAAATCGATTTACTCTCTCGATGATAAACTTCCCGTCTTACAGTGAATGTCTATTTAAAAAATAAACAAATTTAAAAATTTTTTATTTTGTTGTCATGACAACCGTATAAAAATATCTTTAACCTGATCATGACCAAATTGGAACTGTTGAGAATTTGAATTTGCGGGTATCGGCTGCAAATGAATTTCATGAGACTCGGTGCTCCAAGTGACCGGACTGGCTGAAGAAGAAGAGGAGGAGGCGGCGGCAGAGGATGACGATGAAGAGGAGGATGATGATGATGATGAAGATGAGGAGGCTGTGGTTGGCTCCGAGGTTGTTGTTGAGGTTGATGTTGTGCTCCTGACCAATTGATTTCTATATTTAACCAACAAAAGGGATTCCGTTTCGTGGGTTGAGGTCAAAAGTGATCCTGGAGGGTCATCTCTTCCTTGAAGTGCCAACACGTAATCCTCAATCAATGGCTTTAACTCATCCGCCAAATTACCAAACCTAAATAATTAATATGTTAATTAAAATGTTAATTACATATATAAAAATTAAATTATGTTTGAGTTTGAGTTTGAAAGAAACCTGTTTAACATTTGTAGACTTTGTCTTGCTGTTTGACTGATTCCCGTTAATCTTTGAAGTGTGTAATCTTGTTCCAATTGACTTTGTTTGTAGTTGGTCTTCAGGAGGTGTTTGTAGTGGGACAAAGTGTGGTGACGGTCCTTGTGAAGAGTCCTCATCAACTTCTCCAGACATTTACGAATACGAGGAATATTCTGAGGACGTTCATTCAAACTTGAAGTGTAACATTCCATTGCCTCCTTCTTTCGTTCGTTTATATGCGCCAAAACCTGGTTTTTTTTGGGGGGAAATTTAAAAAAACATACATATTTTGACCACCCAATTTTGACCACTAACCCAATTTTGACCACCATGCCATAAAAAAATAATGTGAACCCTTTGTTGATGAACGGCAGAGAGTTGTCTCTTTTCAGCGTTTCCTTCCTCTTCAAGACTTTTGATTGTTTTTTGGAATCTGAGAGTGACACTTTTTTTGAATTCTTCAGCGGCGTTGACGTCATCGTTCCTCATGTCTTGATATTTCTGTTCCAGCAGCTGCCAATCCCTCATCACTTTACTAATTCGACTTCGATGGACTTCCTCTAAACGATTCTCTGCGTCACGATAATTTTCATGCTCGTTGTATGAGTCATAACGTTTAAAGTAAGGATCTATTCGACCGGAAGTCGAGGACATTCGCGGTGGCTCAGTTGTCGTCGTTGTCGTCGTAGTGGTGGTCGTCGTTGAAGTTGATGTCGTTCCTACTGAATAAATATATTTAATTAACATAATAATAATAATTAACATAATAATAATAATAATAATAATAATAATTTACTGTCATTGTCATTATCATAATCGTCATCGTAGTCGTCATCGTACTCGTCGCTGTTGGTGGTGGCCTCCTTGACCTTTGGACAGCAAACAAATTCGACACCGGTGAAGAGTCCGACACCACAAGGAAGGAGAACAGCATATGATTTTAAGGTCATGTCACGACCGCTGCAGGATTTGAGGGCCGTGCTGTTCCATTCATTGGAGCCGTTGCATTCAGAGGCGTTGTGAATGTGGTCAAAAATGCAAGGAGACGGAACCAACAACGCGTCCGATTGAAATGGAGACTCTGAAGAGGAATTTACTTAATTATTTCCATTTTTCTATTTTTATATTTTTCTATTTTAAATAAAGAATAATTACCTAGACAACGGAACGGTTTAATCCACATGGATGGGCATTTATTTTTTCTTGTATTTGGTTTGCAGACGTTGACCTGAAAAGTATGCGTTGATTCGACGATATTTGTGATGTCTTTGTTGGAATAAAGACGTTGACATAATTTCAGAATCTCCATTTTGTCACGAAGACAAGTCGTCTTTTTGGGATCCGATGTCCATTCTCCGCTCTCTTCTGACAAGTAATTATTTATTCCCAAATTCTCATTGTCACAAACAGTCGTTACCTTCAAAATACAAAACAATACAAATTATTTTATTTATTTATTTATTTATTTATTTATTTATTGCCATGGTAACTTGAAACCGGAATACAAATTATTATTATTATTATTATTTATAAAACAACAACAAGGAAGAATGAATAATTATAAATAAATATGAATTTGTAAATTATAATTTATAATTAGATTTTAATATTGAGATTAATTAAATTGATGTTAATAATTGTGAATGTTGTTTATTATGTATATTAATAAATGAATAATAAAGTGTGACTTGCCTGGGGCTCGAAATGTGTGGTTTTAGTGATTTGGGCCCCGTCGCCCAACACGACCTGCAGAAATAGAATAGAAAATATTTGAAATGGTTTCTATGACGATTCCAATGTATTAATTGAGTTATTTTTTTACCTTAAAGATGAAAAATAGGAGTAAAATCTTCATCTCCCTTTGATTTTGTGTGCGAGTGATGAATTGATGGTGGTGGTGGGGTCTGTGAGTGAGAAGCAGCAACGCGCAGACGCCAATCTCTCACTTCCTTTCCATCGATCTCTTCTTCTCCTCCTCAACACGAAAAACTCAGACCACGAATCCACTCTCCAACTCAACTCTCATCGTTCGTATTATTATATCAGTGTCCGTCCATACACGCAGACTCACGGTTCATTATTTATTATCATCATAATTTATTCAAGACTCTAAGGAAATTTAATTCCAAAATCCCATGCCAACGAATAATTAATTTCTCGTAAAGTAAAAATAAAACACGAATAAAAATAAATATGAAATAATATTTTAATATTTTAAACGACATTGCGGGATGTTTTATTTTTGCCGAATAAATGAACCCTGTTCCATACCAATCATATTATTTTACGCACCTTCATCTCGGCAAACATGCATTGACGTAACCATTACAACAAAAAAATGTTGATGACCCGCCCTTGAATTTCATTTTAAGGACGGCATCACAACAAAATACTCATTTCCTGTGGAGCAATTGGAGTGAGGGGTGTTTTTGAGGGTGGATGAAGATTGTACGCTCATGAAAGGAAAAGAATCAATGCAGAGAAATTTATAGAAACGTGAAATATTGATCCGGCAATGAATATTGAATGATTTATCACCTTGTGCATATAATTAATTAAATAATTAATGGGAGAAGTACGCTCATGAAAGGAAAAGAATCAATGCAGAGAAATTTATAGAAACGTGAAATATTGATCCGGCAATGAATATTGAATGATTTATCACCTTGTGCATATAATTAATTAATTAATTAATGGGAGAATAATTAAAATTGATCTCTTTAAATATATTTTTTATGGCTTTAATGTTGTAATTTTAATTGTAAACAAAAAATTTGTTATTTGTTGAGTTTTGTTTCTTGGACGACGGGATAATGATAATGTGCATATAATTAATTAATTAATAATAATGTATGAATAATTAATAATTTTTTTTAACCTTTTGAAAATATTTCTTTCCTTTTAATACTGAGAGAGTATTGTCAACATTTATTATAATTAAATATTCAAAGATTCGGTAAATCTAATTATAATAATACATACAGAAAATACCTAATTAATTATTATAATTATCTTTTGGAATGGAATGAAATCACGGAACGTTACGAGCGTTTAAATTGATTGTTGTTGTTGGTCCTTATCATAATTATAATAAATGAACAACCAAAGACAAACAATTAACTAATTAACTAACTAATTATGAATAAAACTTTTTTAAGAATAATACTTTTCATGAATTAATTAATTTTTAATTTTCTAAATTAGATTTGCCCTACGGGCATATCAAAATCATTATTTCTCTCAAAAATATTCAAATTAGAAATGTTGTCACTCAAATGCGATTCCAAGAGACCTGAAAAAATTATTTTTAATTATTTTTTTATTTATTTTTTAATTCATTTCATTAATTAAAAATGTTAATTTATTATTATGTTAATATATACTTACTAAGGTTAACATCGGATAAACTTGGTAGGGTGATATTCCCCAAATCTTCTGCCCCGGGGGGATTTCCTAAATTTTGTTGCTGCTGCACCATTTGAGACTGAAGAGGCATTTGGTGGTGATGAGGGGACATTTGAGACATTGGATTCACAGCAGCCACCGGCTCAACCATTGACGCTCCTCCTCCTCCTCCTCCTCCACCACCAACTCCTACAAACAATTATTTTATTATTTAATTAATAACCAAGCACAATTAACATAATTAATTAAATTACTTACCCGTGTCTCTGTAATAATTTTGTAGCATTTCTCCTCCCGAGTAGAAATTTGTATTTTGGTGAAGATAGAAATTATCTTGAGGCTCACTGCTTCACCAGAGGCGGGTAACTCGGAACGCGGGCACCTGACCAAAGTTTAAGTCAAACGAAAAACGAAACAAAAAAAAAGCAAATCATAACTTGGGTTAGGCAAAACATCAAATCATTAAAAACAAAAGGTTTTTTTTAGTAAAAAAAACAAACAAAAAAACAAACAAATTTCAAACAAAATAATACAAAAATTTCGTAAATGAATTTTTTGAGACGACGATTTCAAATTTTTCGACTAGAAATATTTATTTAAGTTTTTTATTGAACGAATAATAATTAATATTTTGAAACAGTCCGACCGAAGATTTTTAATAGAATATTTATCATCTATTATTATCATAATTATATTAATTATATTAATTATGTAAATACGACAATTTTTTCATGTTTCGTGTTTTTTTTTTGTTTTTGTTTGTTTGTGTGGATAAGAGTTTTTTTTTACTAGTTTATGTATGTTTTATTTATTTATTTATTTATTTATTATTATTATAATTAGAATATTTCCATGGAGACGATAGGAAAAAGTTAATTGAAATGATACGAGAAATGAAATTAGCAACTCACGTTTCGCGCCATTAATATCGAAAAATTGATTGAGTTTTTGTGAATTGTTATCCTTCCTTTTACGTTTCATTATTTCCATATCTATTCACATAATCAATTCACATGTCATTAACATTTCATTATCATCCTCATCCTCCTCCTCCTCCTCCTCCTCCTCCTCCTCCTCCAATCACAACAATCAAATTTTCCGTCTTTTCGATAAATTTAAATCTTTTTTTTTCCAAAGTGTAATTAAACACAGACTAGAAATAGTTTCTTATAATTGTCGTCGTCGTCATGACAATTGTGACTATTTTGTTAATTGTAACAATCAACATGAATTCTTATATTTAATTAAGTTCATCATTCATTTCATTATATTGACTAGCACTAGAGATTCTCCGAATAAACAACGTATCCGCCCCCCACCGCCACGTCAACGCCGCACCCCAACCCCAAACAACATAAACATCAACGACGAATACTTTTTTCCGCAATAGGAATAATAATAATAATTAATTAGGGATATTGACTGAATAATCAGAAATAATAATAATTAATAATAGAAACATCATTTTAATTATAAAATCTTTTTCTTTTTCAATTGTCAAGGCAACCAATGAAGAAAATTATTCTTATTATTCGAAATTGAAAAGAGAATAGAAAACGTTTAATTAATTGGGTTTTGTGAATGTAAAACATCATTTGAAAACATGAAAAGCTGCACTACATCATTAATTGCATCATTATAATTAATAATTAAAATTAATTAATTAAAATGAATTAATTATTTTTCTACTGGACAATAAAAAGCAGACATTTCATCAAATTCCGAGTCTGTGGCTTTTGTGGGATTGTCGTCAACGTAAAGGGCATAGTGCTCCGCCTCTGTCACGTCCAAATTACTGACGTCATTGACGGCCGGTGACAATGGCATCATGCAGTTGTGGTCATAATATGTATTGGACACTTTCCCCCCACCCCCCTTTTCATCTGCCCCCACCTGAACAACCAACAAATTTTTATTCACTTCCGCCGCCTTTTTTTTTGAAGGCGAAAACAAAGTTTTCAAAAAACCCGGCTTTTTATTCGGACTCGAGTTCTTTTGGTTGCTCCTCTTGGGGGGCAGGGGAGGAGGTGGAATCTTTTCTTCTCCACCTCCTCCTCCTCCTCCTCCTCCTCCAAAGGCAGTTTTAGGAGGACGAGGAGGACTGTTGGGAGGAGAAGTGCCCCCCCTCTCATTCAAATTCAATAATGGTGCCGTTTTTGTTGTCAACGATTCGTTCAAGTTTCTTGATGGCTCCTTTTTGTTGTCAATCGTCGTCGTCGTTTGTGTCGTGGGTGTTGTTGCTGTTGGTGTAATGGTGGTGGTGGTAGTCAAGGTGATGGGAAGTTGTTGTTGTTGGGGGGATGGGGGTGGTAGTATGAAATCACAAGTGTCCATGGGAACAACAGTGGGTGGGTGTTGGTTAGAAGAATTGTCAAAGGGGAGTGGATTTCTCATTGCGATTTCAAAGCTGGAAAACTCGATGCCGTCGGGATTAAAATCGTAGACGCCTTCCAATTGTGGACAACAATTATTATTGTCACCACTTTTAGTGACCGTTTCGAGGAGGAACTCATTAAGACACTTGTACGCATCTTCCGAGTCCAAAATTTCGTCCAATTTCCTCTTTTCAACGACCACTTTTGAGGCAGCAGCGGCAGAGGCGGCTGCCGCGGCAAAATTTTCGGTATCGGACATTAAAATTGCCGAATCTTCGAGAGTTCTAAAATTGGCCAATGTCCACTTTTTCCTACCTGAGGTCAGGGGGATGTAATCAAAGGGACGGGGCACACTCGTCGTCTCTTTACTCGGACATCGTAATTGAATCTTGACGCGCGCAGAAGAACTTATCTATTTATTCATATTGGATATTAATAATAATATTATATTATAATAATAATATTAATTAATTGATAATAAATTATGTTAATGAACCTCTAGATTATGATATTGTGGCGTGCGAAAGGAAATAGCGAATTGTTTGTGAACATCTGAAGGTTGAAAGTCACCAAAAGCTTCCCACGTCAAAACTCCCGTTTCCGGGTCATCTTCATAAAAACGGATTTCAATGTCATCTGGAAAATGTATTTTATTTTATTATTATGTTAATTAGTGAATAATTAAAATTATTAGATTGTTGAGGTTATTGACCTTTAGAGACTTTATCGCAGAGGAGAATGATTTCTTTATTTCCGATGACGGGACTAGCGCAGTCACTCAATTTCATGATCGTCAGGTCGTTGATCGCTTCTACAAAATTTTATTTAATTTTATTATTATTATGCTAATTAATTCATTAATTAATTATGTTAATTAATTAGAATTAAAATTACTTTTATCGTAAATGGGTTCAGAGACGACGGCCTTGAGAGGCAACTTGAATTGACCCCGCTCCGGCCCCTCCAGAAATACTTGGAAGCAGAGACGAACAGAATTCAGGTCAATGGACCCGGGCTGATTTTTGTGCGTAAAACCGGCTAATTATAAATAATAATAATAATTAACATAATTTAATTATTTATTTATTATAATTAGTAAATAATTGATAAATTATTCACTTCTGAAAGGGTCAACGCGGATGTCTTCTCTGACTTTGAGGCTGTCTTCAATATCCTTTTTCTTGACACATTGAATTCCAAGGTTACTGAACTCACAGGTCATGTCTTCGTTGTTGATTTCCATCGTACAAACACCTTTCTTGCAACCCTCCTGTCAATTATTATTCTTATATTATTATTATACGCTCTATTTATAGAATTATTATAAATAAATGTACATACTTTTCCCACTAAATTGTGCGGGTGCGGACGATAGGGCGGGTCGACGGTCACACAAGAAACCACCACCACCGCTCGACCCACGTGGTTTTGAATCTAATTAATAATTCATATTATTATATATAATTACTACAAGGTTTAAACCTATTTCTACTCCATCATACATATAAAACAGAGGTATCATTGTGTAACCATGGTAACTAATATTGTAATTATACAAATTATTGTCTCATGGTTTGTTTGAACTAGAGTAACTTTGGTAACCAGTTTAAAATTGTTTAAAATTGTTTAAAATTGATAAATTAAATAATAAATGTAAAAAAAAAGAAAGAATTTGCCTGTATTTTTGGATAAGTTTTTCTGTCTCCTGAGGAATTGATGCCGGGCAGACTTCCGGCTGACCTTCCCTCACATTCGTATCTGAATCTGAGAGCTTTGGGGGCAGGTTGCTCCAAAATTTTAACACAAACATTTCTTTCCTGCCAATCCATTCTCCTTCCAAAAGATCTTGTTTCACTTAATAAACAACACTTTGGATTATTCTTCTGATCTGATTATCCAACAACAAGAATTCGTTTCGATGACAACGATTATTATTATTATTATTTACACTTTTAATTTACAACATTGGATTTTGAATTTACAAACAAAAAGAAATTCGTACGACGATTTGAAAAAATTTGTAGGAGAAAAAAAAACGAAAAATAATGTTGAATTTGGTTGAAATAAAGGTGTGATTTATGAATATTTGAATATGTTAAAACAACCAGATTATTAATTATTATTGTTGTTATGAGAAACAACAATTAAAATAAAAGAAGAAGATGAAGAAGAACAGGAAAAAGACGTAGAGAATTAAAGAGGCCGTCCATTTTGTTGGCTGCTGCTGTCGATTATTTTCATTATGACGTCGTACAAAAACAAACTTGCAAAATCTCTCAATAGAGGGACAACCAATACACTCTCATAATATTATTATCATCATCATCATCATCAAAATCGATCATGTTATGTTGTCATAGCAATCTAATCTTAAATGATCTGTAATTTTTATTAAAAATTGTAAATAAATAGAAAAAAATATTTAAAATTTTACCTTTTGACGCCTGATTTTGGGCTGATTCATTATTATTATTATTATGAAGAAGCGCAACCGGAAGTACAAGATCAATTCCCACTACAAGACAATGATTCTGTGTAATAAATATTATAAATATTATTATTATTATTATTATTATTATTATTATTATTAGATTAAATGAATGAATAAATTAATTATAATGAATAATAAGAAAAAATTGTTTAAAAAGAATAATAATAATAATTAATGATTAGTTGAGAAAGATATTTAATGAAGAGATTTAAAAGAATGTATGCCTTTTTAATGTTGTTATGACGATTACTAATTGTTTGTGTGCCTAATTAATAAGAATAATAAGAATAAAATATTTGAATAAAGAATTTTAATTAAAAATTCATTATGTTTGCTTTATTCATTTGAATTGACGTATAAAATAATAATAATAAATTTTTAATTCTTAACACACGATATATAATAATATTTTATGATAATTATATGATAATAAAACTATAATTAGTTAGGGAATAAATAAATGGATTTCATATTATAATAATTTCTAGATTTTGTTTTGAGAGAGAGATATATATATATATAATAGGAATTATTATTATTATTATTATTATTATTATTATTATAATGATAGGTAAAAGGAAATAAAAAAATAATAGTTACTATGGTGAATGAAATAAATAAAAAAATAAAAAAGTACTGAATTGAATGTTATACAGTCAACATGATGGAAGAGTGAATACTTTCAACGCTTTTAGAAGTTGGACTTGATGTTAAAATATTGCAATAGATGAAAGCACAAATGCACACTGAACAGATGTAAACGCCAATTATGGACAGGACCACTGAAATTATATTTAATCATGATTAAAATTATGATAATTATTATATTATATATTCATAATGAATTTATTTGTTACCAATGGCAGCGACGAGAATGATTATCAAAACCGTGTAATAGGAATCAGCGTCCATTTTGAATAATTAATTAATAATTAATCGTTTCTTATTAATTATTATTATGATTTTGAAGATGAGGAGTCAGGAGGAGTAAGATGAGGAGGAATAAGATGAGGAGGTGGATGAGGAGCAGGTGTTTGGGAAGGGGATTATTAAGGGTCAGTCCATCACAGCACAAAATTTAAACCGTCCATCAAAATGAACACATTCCTCCCTTGCTTTCACCTAAATTTATTAATTAATCAATTAATTATTATTATTATAAAATATTCACTTTCACTCGACTTTCATTTGATAGAAAAAATATTGGTAAATAAAAAATCCGGATTTTTATTTTTTTAAATAAATTGAATATTGAAATAAATGAATTTTAAATTATCAGAAATAGAGAAAGATTGAATTCAAACTTACGTGTAATTAAACGGCCAGGAATTAATTTTTTGGGAGACGTTGTGGTTGTTGTTGTTGGTGGTGGTGTTGGTCGGAAGGAACTCGGAGTCTGCTGACAAAAGACTGCAATGCGAAAGAAAGGATTCTCGACTTCCTTCCTCTCCTCCTCCTCCTCCTCCTCCTCCAGCATCAGCATCATCTTCACCTTTATGTTGTTGGATATATATATATGGCATCTATATATATATATATATATATATCACACACTTTGAATATAGAAAGTCATGCAGTGGCGTAGTTATCAAAAGTAGTTTCAGCCCCCAATAATTTCATGGACATGATTTTATTCTTTATTTTATTCATTTTTGTGGTCTTGTAGTTTAAGCGCCATTTAATATTCTAATCAAATGTTTACGCCACTGTAATATATATATATATATATATATATATATATATATTATAGAGGAAGTGACGGTGAAAGCATTTCCATGGCAACCATCAGCAGCATCCGCATTCTTCCAGCATCTTCATGATGCCCCGTTATTTTTCTCCTTTGCCACCGACACTCCAACCAATATACATATATATGTATATATATATTATTATACATATATATATATACAGATATATATATATATATGTATGACACGATAAAATTAATAAATGTTACATGATGATAAATATGAATTTATTTATGGATAAATAATTTATTTCTTTTTTGATGACAAAGAATTTGACAAGACGGAAAATAGACATAATTTCCTACTTATAATAATAATAATAATTTAGATAATTAGCCAATTGGAATCAGTCGTATTTTTCTTGATCAAAATTTGCTCTCTGAATGTCAATGTTGATGAGAAAATTTCTTTAGTCGTCATGACATTTTGAATAATGCTACCGTGTGTAAGTGTTTGGGACAAGGACGAGAGAGCGATTGAAAAGACCATTTGCCATTCCGACAACCGGACCAAATAATTTCAACGGAGCAAGTCTATAATTATATTAATTAATGAATATATAATTAATTAGTATATAATTAGTATATAATGACTGAATATAAAAATACTACTACTTGTCATTGATGATTGTTTGTGCGTCGTTAGCTGCAATGATGAATACAGGGAAAGCGATGGCAAAGACTCCTCCCGAGTTGACAAGATCATCAACGGGGTAAGAAGTGAGGATTGTGAGGGGGAGACCGAATCCGAGGAAATATGGCCAATTAATTTCAAGGAATGCGAGTCGTTGATGCAGCGGCCACCCCATTTGAATCCATTTGTATTCAAATGAATAAAATGAATAAAGTAATGACATGTGCAATCCAAATAAACATTCCGATAAAAAACCAATCGGTAAATAACGAACACCCATTGCCTAGAAATTATTTATTATTCATTATTATTATTCATTCATATAATATAATTATGAATAATTAATTCATATAATTAATTACCTGAATTAGGAAGAATGCTTGAATGACAAGAGAGAAAAGATTATCAGCAATAAAAGTGCTCAGAGACTGAATGGATTTTGGACGGCCCACAGAATAACGATAAGCTAAACTACCAATGTCCTATAATCATAATAATAATTATAATTAACATAATTCATAATAATAATTAACATGATAATAATTGTATAAATAATGTTTGTAATTAGACCTGAAACCAGAGAGCGTTGACGATTCGACTGAGTAGAAAAAGCGGAAGTACCCAAAGAGAATCAAATGTCCATTTTAAAAAAAGACTTAGCCAATACCAAAATGAACTGTCATTATAAATGACACTCAACAGCATCTAAAATTATATAATTAATAAATTAACATGTCATTAGAATTTATTGAATTTATAATTTATAATATCTTGTTTAGAATCACCTGAAGGGATGGAAGAAGAATTTTATTAAAGGCAGCGATGGACAATAAAAAAACGAATCCATTCAATGTACAACATTGAAATACTCGTTTCAACAGCCTTGGCTCCCTAATTAATTTCATTTCATAATCATATCTTCATTATATTTAATACATAATTGTAATTTAATATAAAACATGTACTCTCTCTTTGTGAGCAGATTTTTGTGTGTGCTGCTGCTGCTGCTGCTGCTGCTATGATTAGCAGCTGAAGAATTCTTTTTATTTAACTCGTGAAAATTCTCACGTTCTTCATGCTAAATAAATAAATTTAATTTTATTTAATTTTATTAATTATGATAATGTGATAATAATAATAATAATAATAATAATTAGAATAAATATTACGGCTCTATTTTGTGTTTTATTGAGTTGATAGAGTATGCAAGGTCCCTTGAGACTGTCCACAGCTCCTTTCCACACACATTCACAAACAAACTAGAAAAATTAATTTATTAATCATGTGAATCAATTATTGTGAATCTAATTATCTGAATGATTAATAATAACTCGAAATGATTTTAATCTTAATTTTAAGAATAAAATTTGACAATTACTTTTGTATTATTCATTTCTTTTTCTTCTCAATTTTTTACTTAAAAATAACAATCACAAGAATATCACAATTTCAAATCTCCCTCCATTTTAAACAGAATTTTTTTTTTGTTTCTTTCCTTCCTTCCTTGCTTTTCTTTCCTTCTTTCTTTCTTTTTCTTTCTTTCTTTCTTTCTTTGTCATTTCATTATTTAATGCAAAAGATTTGATTTATTTCATTTGAAAGACTGACAAATGTTTTAATATGCATCCATAA
>JABASC010002937.1:0-15710 GCA_019776185.1 Plutomurus gul
TCGAAATGAAATTTAAAGAGTTATATCATTGATATGTATAGCCTGTGAAGCGCCATTTTTAAAATATAGCATTGAAAGGTATGCTCTCAGTGTTAGGGTATGGGCGATGGATGAGCCTTAATACACACGTAACGTTTATCACTGTTCAAGTCTTGGTTTTGTCAAACAAAATTACAATCAGCCGATTTTGTCATCGAAGGTCTCAAAGGGTTAGAAAACTAACTAATCTCAAAGGTCAATTGTAACGTTGTAATAAGTATATAAAGCCTAAAGTCTGGCTGGTATGGGTGGCATACTAGTAATTAATAATAGACTCTTCTGCTGGTAGGTTACCAACCATTTTGAATGAAAGCTTGAAGGTGCTGCCGCTGCCATGTGTTCAAATCTTTAATATCTAGTAATTTGATTAAACTGTGCGAGTAGACAAGTTTTGTTTGAAATTACATTCAAGGTTTTACTAAATTCATTAAAAGATAAATTGTTCTATTACAATTATTGCAGATACGCTTAAACGTTCCCGCTACAGTTAAAATGACTGCGGCGCTGGGCAGAGGTCTTGGTATGCTCATTGTCATAATTCAAACTTATTTCAACTGGTCTCCCAACTCCACGGTAAATACCCCACTAACAAATTCTGAAGAAATCCATCCACTTGGACATTTAAGTGGTCTAATACTTGCAAGAGAAGGAAGTAAGGGAATTTTGCATAAGAATTTTGCCGAATTAAATGGAAAACCGCTAATATATTGGGCTTTACAAGCCATGATTGAAAGTGGAGGCAAGAAACCTTTACACCTATGAAATAATTAACATATATCCTAAAGGAAATACACATAATATATTGTTTATTATACAGTTTCCACATATTTGTCCATGTCATTTTATATTAATGCTTGCCCACATACACCGCACCTTCCTGCCTCGTTCTCTTACCAACACAGAAAACTCTAACTGAAAATTATGAACATTTTTTTATACTTATTTAACAGTTTTCACTACAATATGGGTTTCAACGAATGACAAAAGGATAGCCAATTGGTTATCTACAACATATACCACTATCGTTGGTGTTCACATACGGGCCGAATACACTGCGACGGACGAAGCCAGTTCTCTAATTGCTGTTTTGGAGTTTCTAAAATACCATCCAGGTTTACCTACATTTCATAGTGTAGATATCCAAATTGTAAATTGAAGGAAGCTTACAATTTTGCAGAATTCATGCATGTATTCAATCTTCAATTTCAGAAATTGACTACATTGGCCTCGTGCAAGCTACATCCCCATTTATTCAACCAACATACCTGTCTGAAGCAGCCGTTTTATTACGCAAATTCGATTCAGTGTTTTCAACTACTCGGTCTCACCAACTTCGTTGGAAATCAACCGCAAACCCAAATTTGGATTCGACCACCCCACTCAATTTTAATCCAAGAAATAGACCAAGGCGTCAGGACTGGAACGGCGAAATGGTTGAAAATGGGATGTTTTATTTTGCAAGTAGAGATATAATAATGAACTACAGTCTTTTTCAAGGGTCAAAGTAAGAAACCACGTAGAAACCATGTATGTAGATGCAAGTGTGTATTTATAATTATTGTAGTTACATATGCGTGCATCAATGAATTCGTTGTTGTTCACTCTAGGTCTACCTATGTTGAAATTCCAAAGATTCACTCTTTAGAAATCGACACACAGAATGATCTAGAATTGGCCCGTTTTATGATGCGAAATAAGACACAACTACCACCAACAAAGCTTAAAATGGTTGAACTTTGAAAAGAGGGAGAGATATCTTGTAAGAAGTGTCTTGAATAGGATTTCGCCAAATTTTACGGTATTTACTATTCGGCATATTCGGCAACATTCTATTTGTAGCGTAATTTCTTTACCATTTGCAGAGCCTTTTGTCTCAATTTTTTAGAACAATGAACGAAGTACAGTGGTAGAGAACGCAACATCCAACGCAACTTGGGAAGCAGTTTTTGGAATAAAGTTATAAATACTGTGTGGGACATTGCACCGCACTGCGAAATGTACTTGGGATTCAATACACTACGATCCTACGATGGACTAGCGCGATAATGAAAGCGGATGATAATGAAGTCTACTCCTTTGTCTCTTCATGCGACGTGACGCACAACAATATTGAATATTTTAAATTCGATCTGCCTCACGTTGAGTTACGTAACGCATTGTATTTCCAATCATGCATGCAACAACTTCAGAAGAGTTTGAAAGTGAAGTGGCTAAAACCCAAAGCGGCAATGCGACCGGTTGTTAGTTAGGAATCTATTTCGATCCCTGCCAGTGGTATTGGGTTTTAAGTCTGCCCATACATCCAAATTTTCAGCCTACGTGAAGATTAAAAATTTCGTATCGAGTCTGCCCAACTAAAGTTAAGAGTGGAAATCGGTTGGATTGAGTTCCAGCTTAAAAAGCCGTCTCGTTCCCACTAGTCTCTGGTGGTACTGGAAAGTACAATTGCAGGAACATGTGCTATTATACCTCGGAATTATTAGCCGAGGGCGCTGTGAACAAATGACATTAAAGGACTTAATATTTTTTCCGGTTTTTTAATACGCAGGCTTGATCATGCTCTTTTATTTGATACCATCTTGCGAAAGGTCGAGAGTCTATTAGCGTTGATGGTAACATTAATAGAGTTTCGAACGATAAGCAAATTGTTTTTACACAAGAAAAAAAGGCTACTTTAGGCAAAATTACAATAACACTGGTTGATTTGAAGGCAGGTAGCGACTGGATTATGCAAATCAAATATTGCAAACGTAGGCATATAAGCGAGCGATACAGACGCACACACAGACAAAAGGAATAGATTGCCTATATCAATAATGGACTTGAGGCTGCAAACAACAACATTAAATCCCAAGGAAAATTTTGAAACAACTCAAATTTCCCAGTCTATAAACTTGTATCCGCCAACTTGAGCACGAATGGAATCTACGAACGAAATCCTACATATGAAAAATTGCACTGCATCCTTCATAAATTGGCCGGGGGAAAAGCAAAGTTGGTTAACATTCAATTTAAACTTATTTCATTTAAAAAATTGGCATACTTGCATTAAAAATTGGCCCCGTGAAAATAATTCATTCCATTAACAACTGAATCCTCTATGTGGGTGTTGGGTGCGGGACCGGGATACTCCAAATCCAGCTTGTTCATGTACAATGTGAGTTAACTCAGGAATCTTGAGTCAGGACTAGGACAGGATTGGTTACACATTAGGGGACATTCATAAGGTCTATAATTATAGTCACATGTCTATGTACAGAAAATCGCACCTATGACTTTATAAAACAGGCTAGGACCCCGTCTCAAGAGATGAGTTCGGGGTTTTCAAAGAACCCCAAAATTGGGCTTCGATCGACGGGTCAAAATTACTACCCGAACTCACATCAAATGATGGGCCAATGCAAGCAGGCTTCGAACTTTCGAGCACAGCTAATATTACACACTTTAAATAACGAAACGGAACAGAATAAGAGCCTTGCCCCAAGAGACGGGTGCCTTCTAGTTCCATATTCCATTTATTCAATAGAAAATTGAATCACAATCACAATAAAGGGGAGAACTATGGGGCTAAATGAAGGGTCATGGCTATAAAAAACGCCTTCAAGATTATTTACCAACCAGTGCGTGCATTGCTATTCTGAGATTCGATCTCGGATGACAAATCCGAATTGGGATTACACTATTACACTGCACTGAGCGTGGAGGTCTATTAGTCTGAGATTAATGATTGATCATCCTTGCAAGGAGGGAAATTTTTAAAAAGCGCGGTGATTGAAATTGGTTCAATCCATAGAGCATAAAATATTATAAAGGGTACAATCACACAAGCTAGAGAGACCAGACAACCGAAAACCGTGACAGTTAACTTTTTGCACATTATTATTGTTTGTCGTGTTGGAAAATACAACGTTCCCTAAGTCGATATAATTATCATCACCAACGTATTCTCATTATGTCGGCGTATCTTCCTGTATTAGCAACAATGTCAGACCTCGAAAAAGTCGATGGGTTCGATCCTACCCTTATATCAACCAAAGAGCCAAAACCGTGGTATTTGGCATACATTATACTAATCAAATAATAGTGGTTTAAAAGGTCAAATCATAAGTTCAGATTTAATAATAATTAATAACTAGTTATTCCACATTGTGATGCATATTCAGGAATGAGTGGAAGATTAAAAACTTCGAGATTGGAAAGCCTCTTGGTGAAGGAAAGTTTGGTCATGTCTATTTGGCCCGTACAAGAACGGAAAAATACATCGTGGCTTTAAAAGTTATTCACGCTAAGCAGATTGAGGAAGACAAAATGGAACATCAAATCAACCGCGAGACAGACATCCATTCAGATTTGAGGTAATAGATTATACTAAAGGCTCATTTTTCCGAATTAATTCAAATCAAAAAGTACAAGCGAACCCCTACTCCCTACTCTATATTTGCAGCCATGAAAACATTATACGTATGTACGGTTATTTTCGAGATGGAGATAAAATTGTGTACGCCTTAGAATATGCACCTGGAGGGGAAGTGTATGGTGAACTGATGGCTGCACCGAAGTGCCGATTCACTGATAAAAAGTTAGTCAATATTGAAAGTTCGTTGGTCGAAAGGACATATTTAATTATGTAACCATTATACAAAAGGGAATCGCATACCAGAAAGAAAGAATGAACAGTTTTGAAAGGTATTCCTGAAAAAATAAAAAGGGTTGTCGTCAGTAAAAAAAAAAAGAATATCAGATACGTATTTCATTTAATTCTCAGTTTAAAAGAGTTGAATTGCCACTAACTAACAACTTGTGTTGTAAGTCAATTTTACACATGATTCAAGTAGCACATGTTATTGGAAGGAAATATACTTTATATTTCCTTTTAGACTTCCACTTTCTTTAATTTTACATTGTCCAACACGGTTTCAGGAAATGTGTCATTGTCTACATTCACACAGGTAGATTCACCCAAACAACTTATACTTTCCGAGACATACAAATTTTCAGCCTACGTGAGCAAATATCTTATAGAGAAGGATTAAAATGTATGGACTACAGGAATCGCCACTGTGATGTTTGGCTTTAAGAACGTCTATGTATGTGTTGTATGGCATGGTGGCATGGTGGACTCCAGGTGGATGGAGTAGCCCGGAAAGCGAAAAATCACAGCACAGATTCGATTCCTGTAGTCCATACGAAATTTTTAATATTTCTCTATAAAATATTTGTGTATGTCTAACCAAATACTTGAGTATAAAGGGGATATTTAAAATATTCTTTCCTTTTTAATGTAAGTGTTACGGCGAACATGGATAATGGAGTATTACGCATAATTGAATACGATTATTCATAATTATACTGACAGTAAGTATGAATGAATCCACTATTCATTTATGCATAATCGTATTCAATTATTACACCATTATACATATTTGCTGTAGCTGTAGCACACCTAATTATTAATTCATAGTTGATAACGAATGGCGTAGTAGCAGTCTTCTTCTTTCACAACCCTACGCTTTCGTTGCAGAGTTCAAATGTTTATACATATATATTAGGTCCGCAACATATATTTACCAACTGACGCATGCTTTGGAATATCTTCATAATCGTCGTATTATGCACCGAGATATAAAACCGGAAAATCTTCTGATTGGATACTATGGAGAAATAAAAATGGCAGATTTTGGATGGTCGATAAAAACTGCCATATCAAGGTATTTGTTGTCATTGTTATGTGTCAAAAAGCTTACAATAAATAATAATTTACTAAATGCTGACGTTCAGTAGGCTTCAATATATCGACATAAATATTAATTGTTTTGTGTGACAAAGTTGTTTGTTCTTTTTTCACTCATTTGTGTTCTTTATGTATGTGGTTTTTTGTACATTTTTTAGTAACCGACGTAAAACCCTATGTGGAACTTTGGATTATTTACCTCCGGAAATGGTTAAAGGAAATACATACGATGAGAAGGTATACTTGTTAGCACAATAATCATCAGTGCTTAGTGTGTGGATTCCCGATTCCACGAGAAAATTATTTCATTGTCAGTGTTTACTATTCCTATTTTAAATTCTACACAGGTGGATTTGTGGTGTTTGGGTGTTTTGTGCTATGAATTCTTGGTAGGCAAACCTCCGTTTGAAGCTAATCATCGTGATGAAACCTACAAAAACATCAAAAGCGTGATGTTTCACTGCCCTTCCTATGTTGAAGCTGAGGCTAGTGATTTCGTTCGTAAGGTAGTTGACCTCTAACTCTAAAAACAGTATTGACTAAACCAAACTTAAGTAGTCGTAAACTCTAATAATTCAATAATTATATTCGTCATAAACGTACAAGTCGTTTAGTCACTGACTATTCCTTTCTTTATTTTAGATTTTGGTATCTAATCCAAGTGAGAGATTAAACTTAATTGATATACGCATACATCCATGGATTACCAAACATCGTTCACAGGAAAAAAAGCTTCTTCCGATCTTTGATAAATACAAACATTTAGAGACAGATGTTCAAAGAGATTATAAGCAAAAGTTGAATCGTAAATAATGGGTTGCCCTTTCAACAGGATCTGCTTTGGTACGACCGGAGACTACAAAGGGAGTAGAATGTTCAATGTAAACTTATTTTAACTGACTGTGCTCTCGATGTCAGTCTGGTGTCTACTTTCTACCAGAACCAGAATGTACTGATCACTTATTATGACATATGATAACCTCATTTTCACTCCAACCAATTTGGACTATATCTGTAATTTTAAGAGTTAACTATAAAGCATCCTTAGAATAATATACTGTGTCCCTAGAGTAATAGAAATAGAACTCGTCCATACCAAAATAATATTGTTCATAAATTAATGCACTAAGCAAATAGCCTGAGAGACTCCATCCTTAGATTTTAAGAAAGTATCATTATCATAATTCAGTAATACAAATTCCAATTCAATGGACGTTTTGGAACTGCCTACACCTAATGGAAGAAATGGACTGCAAATAGAAATCCTCAAATTAATCAATTCTACTTATTTTGAGGAAAGTGGTACACTACAAACTACAAATGGAGGATAGTATGAAGGTGTTGCAACTTGCAAACAGGATATCGTCTACAAATAATGATTTAGAGTCTCTAAACCGTTGCATTAAAGATGATTAGCCGCAAAAGACTCTAAATTGGTACGTATAAGAAAGACTGACAATTTTTCTAACCATACACATGAAGATCGTATATATGCATAAAAATAAATGTCATCAATGGAAATTATTTTCCCATTTCACACAATCGGAACTCGATATGTGGAAAGTCGAATATGATTCCAATGATTGGCGAAATTCAAGTTGTACTTCCCCTCTTTCCAAAAAGCATATATTTTTAAACATTGAATTGGGATTGCTTCCATGCAGAAGCAAATAGTATTTCCTTTGGCAGTTAAAAATCTTCCACTAGGTCAAAAACGAAAAAGAGGACGAACGAAAAAAGGGGCGCCATTGAGGCACTTATATACATATAGTTGATTGACAGAGCACATACGTATAAAAAAATTATATTTAAAAACAAAACTTTTAAGACTACTTTTAAATTAGGTATATTAAAGGGTTATTTATTTAGTGTATTAATTTATGGACAGTATATTACTTTGGTATGGACAAGTGATATTATTTTATTTCCATTATTCTAGGGATATACTATATTATTTTAAGGATATATATTAAATGATACTCTAATTTTAATAGCTATAAGTTAAGTCATTATTGTACAATGTTGATTGCCTTTTTGCGCTAAGGTAATGTTTTCCACTTAAAGCATATTAATGTTATTAATGTATAACTTGGTAGTTCTTTGTATTCAAAGTATTCTTTGTATTCTTTCGCTTTTACAAAAGTGAAAAACTTTGTATAATAACAAATTCATCTATAAACTAAATAAATGTCGGTCTAAGTAATGTTATCAAAACAATTCAATTTAAACATTCAATCATCCAATACGTGAACATTTTTCGTGTAATGGGTGATGATTTTATTACGTCATCAAAAAAAGGCGATTTTTGGACCCCACATCCCCCTTATCACTATTCGTCATAATCTCTAGCCCCCCGAAAATGACGTCATAAAATATTTTTTACGAATTACGCATATTTATTACTAAATGCATTTTAAATTCTTAAAAATTGTGTGAGAATGATAAGATGTCACTCTTTAATTTAGCCAAGCTAAGAGTTAAGAGCGAGGCAAGAGATACATACGCGTGTCTGTCCTCTCAACGCATTGTCAATGAAATACGCGTTTAGAGCTTGGTCAGGTAGCAGATCCCATTAGTACATAAGTTTAGAGTAGTCACTCGTTAAGAAGCCTATAGAGGCTGATTAAGTAGGAAGAAATCGGATTCGTATGAGCACGTAGCGGCCTTAGCTTAACGGCAAAGAACGTCCACAACTACATTTTTGGCCATACAGAGTTCGAATCTTTCAACTTACAATTGCCACAAAAATTAATCTGAATTCACTAACACAAACATCTGCAGTCAATCATTGAGGCACTAAATTATTCTGTACGTCGTCATTTATTCGATATTTTTTGATTTTTTACGATTTTTCTCAAAAAAGCTAAAATTGAGTGATGACATCAGAATGTTCCTGACCCCCCTTTCACTTTAAGTCAATCAAAATCAACCCCCCCTAATTGATGACGTAATAAAAGTGTAACCCTAGTCCCTAACACATATCCTGCTCGCGATCTCTTCTGTGTGAAAAAATAGCTGTAAAGCTAGAAAAGACCCCTTATATTTTTGGCATCTAAAAGTAATTTTGTAAATTAATAATTTAAATATACTTAAGTATATTTAAATTATTTTTATAATAAACTAACTATACTATAATATGAACACAACCAAGGCCTACGTGTTGCATTCCATCAAACTAAAAGCAAGGTAAACGAGTGAGTGGGCACGAGATTTCAAATTTCATGCAGTCATTATTTTAAAGAATTTTTTGCTAAAAGGTAGTTATGATAGTGTAATAATTTCACTTCAGGAAACAAATTTAATCGAGGGCAAAAGCAAAAATATCGTCATTGAAGGATTCCAAATACAAATTTAAATGTCAACTATGGAGATGATGGAAGTAGATCCAAGTACAGACCAGCAAAAATATTCTGAAATACAGCTTTGGTATCTCCAGTCAAAGGAAGGTATTGTCCAGAAAAAGGCTCAAACAAACATTTCTGAGTTAAATATAGGAAATATTAAGGATTTTGTACTACAAGAAATGAAATCCTTTGCTACGTCTGTTGATGAGATTGGTAATTTTAGTAAAAAATATCAATTCAATATTCAAATCATAGAAATTTTGCCCAGTAAAGGTGTTTGAACAAAGTGTAAATCAGAATAACCTTTATTTCAGATATTATACATCATGGAAAAATATTAAAAAGTGACGAGGACATCAAAAGTATTCGACCGAAGACCGTTCTCAACGTTATCAAGCGTCGAAAACAGATTCCATTGGAAACTCCAAAACCTGCGTCCAAAGAGGCAATCAATCAAGTCTGCGTAGCTCTACGGACTGCTTTCTTCAATCCTGCTTTTATACCAACACTAAATGTACCTATATTCAATCAACAAAATGAATAATGCCTTATAAACTTTTACACTTTATTTGACTTATTCGAAATCGAATTTTAAGATTTCCTGAAAAGGAATAGTTAATTTTTAAAAAATGGTTTCATCGATGAAATATTGTGACCACAATTTTACTGGGTGTGATTAAAAATCAACAAACACAGAAATGAAACTTTATAGGGCCAGACATGCATCCAGAAAAAGTGTTTGGTGGGACTTTTAAATATATGTAATTTTAGCCACACCCCGGACGCACGCCATCCCCCATCCTTCACATATGTTTTTTTTTAAATTTTGGGTGGAGACGGACCAGGGCCTTGGATATGGCCCTGAGAATACCATAACTTAATTTATGGGTACCCTGTCATGTACATGTAATCTATCTTTGTTACAGACGCTGGGAGAGAGTGACAAGCTAGAAAACATATTTGCAATAGCTCCTGGTTTAGAGGAAGACCCCATTGGAATTGCAATAATACAAGACCCAGCAGTCCTGTATCATTTGTCTGATGCTGAATCTCTTAAAAAGTATTTTTTTGTTCGTTCTATAATGTAATGGTAATTCAGAAGGATTCTGCATTTTAAAATTTTCTTTTTATTTTGAAAGGTTGGCTGCAACCAGACCTTGGGTTGTAGAAGCGTTAAATTATATTTCTGCTACCGTCCATCAGGAGAAGGCTACTCATGGACAGCACTTAAATTTAGCTGCAAGATATAACCCAATATTTGAAGGAGATGAGGAGGACGTGGACGAAGGTGACGAAGAAGGAGCTGCGGGCGGTCCCAGAGCAGGTCCATCAGGCGGTCTATTGGGTCCTATCACAAGAGAACAGCTAACGGCAGCCTTAGGGTCTTTAAATTCTTTGGGTATTTTTTTTAAATTTCGCAAAGTATTACGCTATCTTTCGTAATGAAAGAAATTTGAACTCTGTCATCGTAGCAGGACTAGGTGTCGGCATGCCTTCTGCTAATCAAAACGTACCATCTGCGGATTTTGGAGAATCAGCAAATTGGGACTATTTTGGCACAACGGTGCCTGGTGGTCCTTCTGCTTCTTCTAACACCGGACAACAAGGGTCAACAACACAGAATTCTTTGCAAGATGGCATATCAAATTCTCAAAGTGGACCAGCGTTAACAACAGAACTGGTGGCGCGTGCTATGAATGAGGCTTTAAGAAATCTTCCTCCAGAACAAAGGGCCCAGCAGTTTAATGCAATTCGCAGTAAGAGCTAAGAACTATTTATTAGAAACACAAATTTTAAGCATATGTGACCACATTTTATAGAAAAAGATTTACAAAATCGTGTGGAATCTTTTTCCATAAAATTTGCTTACGTAGGCTTAAAATTTGTATTTATAAACAAATTCCAGAGTATAAAGTGGATAGATAATTGAAAGTATTAAAACTATTTATTACATGTAATCAACATCAACGCATTATATAGCAAAGCAATTTGGTGTACTTTTAGCGTTGGCAAACCAGTTGCAGCAGACGGTTACTTCTGCAACACCCCCAACTGTACATCAAAATGCAGTTCCTCCTTCCACTATGCAGCCTCAAGCCCCTACAGGTTCAGTTAATACCAATGGAGCAGCCGGATATCAAATCCAATTAGCCCAAATGAGAGAGGTTGGAATTAATGACGAAAGATTGAGCATTATGGCTTTACGCGTTAGTGATGGGGATGTGTCAACAGCCATTGAATTGATTTTTTCTGGGTGGCAAGGAGAAGGGGCCGATCCATCCATTTAGATAAAATTCCTATACCTTAAACGTTCTAGTTCTATACTATCAACAGTATCACCTCTGTAATAAGTTTCTTCCAAATTGATTTGCATTATTAATTGATAAATACTTTAAATTAACTACCAATGCGCAATAAATAATTTTTACTTGGATTATATTCATTACATGTTTAAATTTTGTCAAAATATGTTGTTATTTGAGATGGTAATACTTTTTTTCTTCATCTGAAAGTATGCTTGGAGAATTACTTAGTAAGTCTTTCCCTTCAGATGATTTAGGAAATGCCATTACATCACGTATGGTCTTGGCTCCGGTTAAAATAGCGACAAGCCTGTCGATTCCTGTGAACACGTCGATTTTATAATTAATACTTTTTACTAAACGAGGCATAGTTTTTGTTCTGTATTAATGAAAATGTTTACAAAAATTATTTTTACGTACCAATTGCAAATCCTCCATGAGGAGGACACCCGGATCCTAAAGCATCTAATAGAAATTGTATGTCATCAATTGGAAGTTTAAGAAGTTCTTCATAAATGTACTTTTGCAGTTTTGCATCATGAATACGTATGGAACCACCTCCAATTTCCGAGCCTCGATAAACCAAATCGTAGCTCATTCCGACCGCCTGCAAGCAAAATTTTATCAAAACTTTCAGTGCACACTAAAATATCAGAATAAATTGTCTTTGTCTCAAAGTAGACAAATTGTTTAGATACCACACCTTTTCGGGATTCTTGTACATTGTTTCAATACATGAAGGCATTGTGAAGGGATGATGAGCTGATTCCAATTGGTCTGCCCTGTTTTTCAAAAAAAGAGGGAAATCGACTATCCAAAGAAAATCACCAGTATCTGGCTTATCACAACCATACTGAGCCATTGCTGCTTCAAACGATAACATTGGGAATGATTTATTTTTGTCCAATCCAAGAACATATTTGATGAGGTCTTCGATTAACATCATGATTTTCTCTCTTGTCGTAAATGACAACTCTATGTCTAACTGTGTGAATTCAGGTTGCCGTTCTGGTTTTGCCGATTCGTCCCGATAACAACGAGCTATCTGGTAATATCTATCCATACCGCCTACCATTAGTAATTGCTTCAAGATTTGTGGCGATTGTGTCAGAGTATAAAACAGTCCTGGAGCATGCGTAGCTACAGGAAATTCACGAGCTCCCTGTTAAGATACCTGTGTCAGTAAAGTTTCCATTAGCCACATTGCATTTCTACATTTCTTTACCCCAGAGGAGCGACGAAAAAGTGTTGGAGTTTCTACATCAACAAAATGGTTTGAGTTCATAAAGCTCCTGATCCGAGCTGTCAGCGCAGCTCGAAATCTAAGCCTACTTTGCATTGAATCGGTCCTAAGATGTAAGTAACGGTGAGTCATCTTTATTTCTTCGTCTGCCTACACAAAATTGCAAATTTGTTCAGGAAATGAAAGTGATTTCGTTCACATTTTAAATCCCTTCTTGAAGTATAATTTAATTACATTTTCATAATCCTTATACGCCATTCGTAGCGAATCTGGTTCACTCAAAACGGTCAACAAATCAACTTCAATTTCAATGGATCCGGTCACAGTGTCCTGAATTCCACTAATATGTAATACTTCCGGAGAGCACAAGTTTTCGCATTTTTTAACGAAATGAAATATTAGCATACCGTTCGTCTTTGTTTGGGTGGTCGTAAAACCACGTTGCCCGAAATCTCAATGACTGACTCCAAAGGCGCATTATCTGCTTTTGCCTTAAGCACTGCATTCTATACCAAATTTTAAAAATTTTCAAACCATAGAATAGAAAACAACCAATATTAACAAAGTTCGATTTGGGAAGCTAAAAGTGAGTACCTTAGTGGGGATATAGCATTGAGTGACTCCATAAGCATCTCTCAATACCATGAACATTCCGCCTACACGTTTGTAAGTTATCCAACCACAAATTGTAACACGTTCCCCTTCGTTTGTTTCTGTCAGCTGGCCACATGTGTGCGTTCTCGTAGTGTACGAACACGGGCTTTGGTTTAATTTTGTGTCGTTATTTTCTAAACGAATCATAGTAACTTCAATATTAAATTAATCGATTGATTGTAAAATTAGAAAAATACCTTTTTGCTTTTTCCAAATGGTTTCCCCAATTACCTCTGAAGGTATATGTGTTGTCGCTGAGCCGTATTTCATACAATTCTGTCCTATTTTTTTATTTTGAGAAAACATTGTGGACAAAATATTTCTGCTACTGGGAAAAACTTCGAAATTATTTGTGAGACCTTTTGTCTTCACAAAACGAAAGAGAATGTTACTGTTTCGCATCATTTTGTTAGTAACTTTGAAAACTGTTAATAGTCAGAATTTTAAAATAGTTATCCACCCAAAACTTGTAATATATGTAATAAATCTTCATCTGAGAACAATCCGGAAAGCATAACTACATATGAATTTAGCGGTTGGTTCTATTCTGCAAGAAAATCTCATGTGTTCTCGCAAACCCATCCCCATGTTGTAATTTCGAGTGAGACGAGTGAGACCAGTGTTCTAATCGTAAGTGGTTTTTCCACCTGGTAAAAACCGGGTGGTAAAAACGGTAAAAATGCACAGTAGATCTTAGGTGGTAAGTGGTACATAAAACGGGTAAAAACGGTAAACATCAATTTATATAACGTTTGTAATTTGTAAGTCAAGAACCCAAATTTAAGTTTATAATTAATTTTATTCATTCCACGATTTCATTTTAATGTGTAAAGGTGTAAGTGATGAATCAATTAAAATCTGAAAAAGGTTGTGATTTGTAATGTTAGAATCAACTTTTGGAATGAATTATGATTCCGCAAATTTACGCTTTGTAGCCTTTATCAAACAAAGATTTTGAGATTTCTTCAAGTTTTGCTTCAAATTGTAATAATTACTAACACCATCACAACTTGTCCTCTTTGTCAATATATCACGACGATTATATGACGTCATTATATTTCCTAAAGAAGAAATGCTTATAAACTTTATCGGGTAGCGTATGCGTATTTCTTTTCTTCATACGCTTTTATACGGACGCCTGCTTTGATTCACCTTTTCGTTCATCCTGATGTTTTCATAAATTCAGAAATCTAATGAATAAGAATCATTTTATGCAATGTAGCATAAATAGACTTTTCATGGAATTGTTTTTAACACAACGTGACATTTATCTGTTTTGACATGCTTATTAAAAGTGATGAATTTGTATATGATGACGCTAATGCTACTGTTTCAATTACGAGCGTGATACCAGAATTAGAGCAAGAGAGGTGATTCATTAATTACACAATGATTTAACATTTTCCCCCAAATACTGTTTATCCACTTATTTTACCCTTTTTACCAGGTGGGTGGTAAAAACGGAGCCCGGGTGGTAAATTGCAAACATTGATTGTGAGTGAGACCTACATTTTATGCATAATATTGCTATTACTTGGACATGTGAAAGATGTTAAAGATGTATAAATTGATGATATAAATGCATATGGTTGTTGAATTGAGAAATTAACATGTGTAAGCAACTACGGAGAAAAATTGACCATACTACATATTTGACTGAAGTACATATCTGTGAAACTTTAACTGATATCATACGATATATAAAGCAATTTTTGCAACCTACGTACTACGTACCTACTATTAATACATAAGTACCTACTAATGTATAAACACAACAATCTATTTTTGCATGAAAATTGGCACAGGGCCAATAATTTGATAAGTTTGTTACGTATATAAGGTTTTCGTTTCGTTCTTTACTTGTTTGTATTATTCTTCCTGATCCTGATCTTCTTTCTGCTCATATTGACACTGAAGGTTGGAAGAGATTGAAATTGAAATAATCTTATTACTCTATTATTATTAGTACAGTATGCTGCCCTTCATGGAAAATTCTAATACAAGTTTTACTATAATATATTTAGTAATTACATCGCAGATCGCAGTTGATTAGCAAATGCTGAAATTTTTGTATATAAAAGGAATTAGAAAATTTGTAAGACACAGGGAAAATATTCTTGCCATCTCTATTACAAAATGTTTACCTACTACCCATGGCGTATCTGAGGTAAGTCACACAACTATTCTTGTATGTATGAGATAAGGCGATAGACCTTTCGGGTATTTAGTTGAATATAAGTACTTATTATAAATTAATAAATGTAATTATCCAGTAATTATCCTAGCCTCACCGTTATGTATCTGTGGAAAACCGATATCATGCATTTACTACATATAGAAGGAAAATCTGTTTAACGTGTGTATTTATGCAGTAACATACTTAACGGCAGTATATC
>JABASC010002938.1:0-15704 GCA_019776185.1 Plutomurus gul
ATCGTCGTTCTGCATCCGATTACAAGCTTTAAATTTCAATTTGAAAACAAATTTTTATTCTATTCTAATTCAAGGTGAGAGTGATTCAATTTTTATTCTTATTTTCTATCAATGATGTTGCAATGCTTTCGCAATTTGAAAATTTGCTTGTGCATTGAATGATAGCAAAAACGTTGTATTGCAAAGCCGAAGAACTCGTAAATTAGTTAATTCCACTAATTCCAGTTAATTCCATTAATTCCACTGGACTTGAATTTATGTGAAAGTGGAATTTATGAAACACTCGCGTTCATGCCGGTAGTAGAAGTTGGACTCTGTTTTTAGTGCTGCGTCATACATAAAACAGTCGTGCATTCATACGAGAAGCTGTTAGCCTCATAGCCTCTCATTTGGATTCATCTACCTAGTATGTACGGTAAAGCTACCCTCTGGTGTTTTTTTTAGCTTTCATTCGTTTCAAAAGAGACGTAGAGCAGCATCTTCGGGATTACACTTATTATGTGAAACCAAACGAAATTTCTTGGTGACGCCTTCGTCATCTTTCCATGGCTCACCAATTATTTGGTGGATACACCACCTTCTGCCAGTGACTGCAACAAAAATTTGAATGCACAAAAGGATGTAAGAAGTGATCTGCCTCAGTTCATTTTAAAAATTGTACACAATACGTTTAATATACGAGAAAGTTCCTTTCCTATATGTAGTAAATATCATTAGATGCAATTTCAAACACGAAATTTCATTCTCTCATTGTCCGTTTCGACGTGACTCTCCGTAGTTAGTTTGCTTGTTTACATAGCTAGTTTAGTAAGAAAAGTTTCATTGCAAATACTGAATGCGAGATCACACACCTGTAACTATTTAAAAGGGATCGACACTTGGTTGATTTTTTGTGAAGGTTGGGCCACCCTTCAAACATTCACTCCCTGAATCCTTTTTTCATCGATTATTTTTTTACAATTTTTCATACGTTGGGGTGAAGATCAGTTTCGCTTTCTAGAAGTCGCCATGTTTGCAAAAATCGAAAATAAATTGATCACTAGTTAGTTCTGTTAGTATATGACTAAATGCAATTTAAATAGTATGGGTTTGAATGCTTGCGCTAACTTGTTCATATCCACTCGACTGACAAGCAGCATTGTGTACAGTTTCGTATTCGTAAAAAGCATTATGTTTGTAAATCAAAAATTGATTTTTTTTAATCAACAGACAGACCTGGAAAGATCTGAATATGCTCTTGGATGAAAGAAAAACTGTGATCAATCTTGCTGTCATCGTCCACACGTAATTAAAAAGCATTAGTCAAGTGGTATTTACCACCCGGTCGAAATGGGCGGTAAAAGAGGGCATGTGGTTAAAACTACTACAAGAAGTCGATTTGTCACATTTTCCACCATTTTTACCACCCGGTTTGACCAACCGCTTTAAATTCCAATTTGGTAAAAACTGGAATACTGATTAGTAGTTTGTAGAGTGGGCTTAACGTCAAATTGGTGTAATGTAGTCCACTAGAAATAGTTTTTTATATTAATGTACCTATAAAGCAAACGATTGAAATACTGTGCATATTGTATAACAGGAATATTGCAACGTGCATCGATAAGATCAATCAGGTGCACAGTGAATATTCGAAAATAAGTTATTTGCCGAATGATGAATTCACCTCTTCGTCGACTGTTGCTGAAAGACTCAGAAAGCTGAAGACCGATCGTCTGTCCATTTTAAAACATGTATCAAACTGCCTGGAATCCAGTGATAAATTGCTAAATAAGATTGCAGAGTTTAATTACAGCATAGACTCTAGAGATTTATTTTTGCAGAGGGACGTTGAAATTGGTAAATTTTGTATTCAATTATTCAAAATATGGTTACTGTTATTTTCTCAAGATTTAACTATTAATAATATATTACTTATGCTTTTTGTTGAAATTAGCAAACAAACAAGTGCACCGTTGGTTGGAAAGACTCCACGATCGAAGAATGATTTTAGAAGACAAACTGAAAGTGAAAAAGGAACAATTTGAAGAATATTTAGACTACATTGACCATGATATTGAAATTCAGAAATTAGATGAAAGGCTGGAAAGTATTAGAAGTTTTGATAGGAACTTTGATTTAGGAAATAGCGTTGTTAGTTGTCAAGGTAAGAGGAAGTTACTGGAGGATGCTGTAAAAAGTATGAAGGTAATTTATTCAATGATAATGTATTAACAATAGATATATGCAATAGTAGCATCTAATGTTGCTGATGGAACAGATTTAACATGGTTTTTATTATTTTTCGAAGGAACTACAAGAAAAAGCTATTTTAGCTGCCAAAAAACTGGAAGATGGTCAGCAAAAACAACCGACCAAATTCTACCAACGGTCTACACTAAAGGACACACTGTACAAGATTTTAGGGGAAGTAAACGAATTACTCACAGAGTGCATTGAGTTAGAATTAGCGCTGACTGAAGCGGAAGAATTTTTCCGGCTGGCTGAAGATGTAGATTACAACAAAAACCTTCATAATTGTTTTTCTAACTAAATTTGTATTTTAAAAAGCGTATTTACATAAAAGTTGACAATTTTAAATTGCAGGCTATGTTAAAGATGGACGAGTTAACCACAAAGGATCCTTTAGTGCTACCGAAATCCGAATTGAATCAAGTTACGCGTGCTGCGTTGTCAAAGGGGCAGGAAGTTCTTGATTTGAATGGATGGGATACACCCAAAACTTGTGTAAGAAATCATGGAAATATCCTGCATCGCGAAATTACATCTATGTACATGTTAATTTAGCATTTATGTTTTCCCAATTATGAAATTTCCCGCCAAATGGTTTACGATAACATCGTAAACCGTAACCAACACAAACAGGGAATTAAACTTTAGCGTCTAATTTTCAAGTGCATTTCCCATATTAGATTATTACCTGTGTGAAAAGAATTTATCAATCAATGACCTTTAAGGAGATTGCAATTCCACGGTTCTAATTTTCTTGATGCATACAAACGCAAACACTCAACCTTTAAAAATTGAGTCACCCAGGAAAGCTAAAACTGAATGAAGTGGGGAATAATTTGTATGTGGGAACATTAGGCAGATGTGATTTCATGCTGTTTGGTGTGATGTGTGTGCAATAACCTCTCTTGTACATATTTACAATATCTACATATGTAAATATTTACTGACGCTCGGTGGCAAATTATTCGTGGCTATTGAGCTAATTCAAATGTTTTAGGGTGTCCGGGCAGTCCATGATAACCTTGTTCGCAGGAACACTGAACTGATAGATGAAATAGACCATTTGCAAATCTTGGATGAATACAATCATTTTCTCGATTACGTTAACCAGGTAAATCTCTCAATGTGGTTTTTATAAAATTCTCGTCTTGCTTCATTGGCAACTGTGGTATTTGAATTATTTCTTCACTACTTAGGCATATCAAAATCTTCTCAATATTGAGGCTACAACACTTCGTCAATCTGTAACCGTTCCTGTCGACTCTCCGAATGTGTTCAACTTTAAGCAATCTCATGAGCAAACACTGGAAGACTTATCGCACAAATTAAATTTCGATCACATTCTCACAAAATTGGAAGCCATTTATCCGAATTTAAGTGAGAATGAAAAGCTGGCAACGGAGGAAAAGATAAACCAACTGAAGTTTCTGTCGAATCTCATAATTGAGTTGATAATTCAGCGCGTGTTTATTGGCGGAGAATGGTCTAGAATTCTAGAATTGTACGAAGGCCATCAGTTGGAGTCAGGATCAATCACTCAGAATGCGCACACGGTATCGAAAGAAAAAATGGAAACTGTTCTAGATCAAGTGATCGGGATTTATGGGGGAATTCAAGAGCAACTGGATGAGGTGAATTGCTAGGAAATACATTTCTCAATGGTTGCTGGTGAACGGTGGAAGATTAATTAGTTTATATGTTTGACAAATAGGTTCATCGATCCGACCCAGATCTTAATACGGCAAAAATGGAACTGAAGATAGAGGAAATTATAAAGGAGCTACAGTTGAAATCGGAGGCGTTGGCTGTAAACGAAAGAAGTCGCAGCATTTGTCAGATTTACAAGGTTTCTTTTTTCTGTCGTTTTGCTTTGTGCTCTGACATGGATCTGATTTGATACTTTCTTAAGCTTAGGAAAAATAACTTTTTATTTCAGTAAGGCTTCACATTACAGCAGCTCCTAAAGTATAATTCTAAAATTAGCTCTTTACTTTTAGGACTTATGTAATCCAAAAAATACGTGAGCTACAGATCTTTTATAATGATCTCTACAAGGTAGCTATTTTCATGGATGATTATACTACTGCATAGCTTTTATTATGTGTGTGCTGAAAAGCCGAACGAAAGCTCCAATCGGATTGCACATTGTGTAATAGTGTACTACTGGTAGTCAGTAGTGGCTCGCAAATGAATATACATAGCAGTTTAGTGTTGGGCGAATGTAAAGTAGACCGAGCATATGGCAACCTGGTTTCATTCTCGTAAACACATGTCCCTTGTCCTGTCTTCATATTCAGCAGTACATTCAGTAGACTGAACTCACCGAGGAAACGGAGACACCGTGAGAGACATAGATAGTAGTTCGGAACTGAGTAACTAAGTGAATGAGTTCCTATTAATATAACGGTGCAGTGGAAAATGCACGAATAAGAATTATTGTTACTCATAGCGTTACTACACACATTTATGTCTTACGTACGCCATTCTGTCTTGTTTTGAATTGACTCGTGTAGTATTTGCATTAGTTCTCAGTTTGAGGCTATGGAGCACTAAATATACACAGATCGTGTTGCTTTGCTTTGGCAAGATGCTCCCGTAGTAATGTACGTGTATTCAGGGAGACGAGATGACGAGAGTGCGAGTCGAGTTAACTATAGATGCATGCAGAAGAAGTCTTGCTTGCACGTACCAACCAGTAGGCGAACGAACGAAAGTAGTAGCTCAAACGATGGGAGTTCAGTTGACATATCTTATACTCATGATGAAAATCAGGTTAAATTGGACCGTCATCTCCTTGGCTACTTGGACGATGGGGTTTTCGTGACTTCGAGTTACTTCCCCGTTCTGAATGAACAAGATGCGGCTTTCTCTCCTTCAACTGCCACTTCGTCAGTTCTGTCTACCAATTCCACATCGGGACCAGCTCTAAATATCATTCGAGACAGAGTACAGGACAAGTTGGACTCTGTGCTCGATCGCTTCCTCGATCCCCTTATAAGAGATTTCCGTCAAGGTAAAACTCATTTGTTGTCATTCCTAATATGAAGCTGTTGCTCGTGGTGGCCACTTTGTAGCATCATCCGCTCTCATTAGCATTGATCTGGATTAACTATGGGCTCTTAGATTAGACATTCTGCGTGACCTTGAACTTTCAAATGTGTATTGTTCGCTACAAATATTTGTTCTTGCAAATGAACTACAAATAATTATTATATTAAAAAAAGTTTACATTTCACTTTATAGATATTTCCAAGCTTCAACTGAATCCGACTCTATCGGTTATAACACCGATAAAAGAAGAGGAAGATTTTGTCAAGTATTTCAATCGACTGAAGGAGTCTTATGTGATTGTGTCCAAAGAAATCCTCGTTTATCTTCGAGATCTGCACCTAATAAATCAAGAAATCGATGACAAATTCAACATTTGTCCAAAGACATTGGACCAAGTGGAGGCTGCATTGAGTCAACTGAATTCTCACTACAATGAAATCAATAAAAAAATATCCGAAGGACTGAATAAACATTTAGAAATTCTTTTAGACTTGGTGGCTAAAGAAGTATGAACAGTTAATTATCTAATGTGTTTTTGTTTTCATCCATATTGTGTTCTTGAAAGTAGAAATTATTGTGCAAATATTTACAGTGGTTAAACTCGTAAAATTATTTACACTTTTTGTGTAGGAGCCTCCTGCAGCAGCCGACAAGGAAAGCAAAATTTTAAAAGCAATGACGACAAAAATCACAAAGGAAAAACTTCAACATGAATTCCTTAATAAGCAAGACCAACTCAATCAGCAACTCAGTGAAAAGATGGTCGATGCGGACTTGGACATCATAAACAAACAACTGAATGATTTAATTAGCGAGTTGGAGCAACCCTGTAACTATGGGGATTGTTTGAATGATGCTCAGGCATATTTAGCCAATTTCTCTCGTTTTGAAAAGACAGCCGAGGTAAGATATTTCGGTTTTAATGTTTAATATTAGTTGAAATTTTTGATCTCGTACGTCATCATTTTCTAAGCGACTGTATTACAATCACCGTTGGTATTTAACATATATCTTAACTTTCTCAACAATTTATTTCAGTCTAATGTTGTACAGTAAACCATTTTTTATTTGCAAAGGTATTACGCGAAAAATTGACGAAACTAGTGAGTACGGCGAGCTTGACAGACAACGAAAAAGCTCGAAGTCTCTTTAGAAAACTGAACGAATTACTAGACAAAAAAGTAAAACGACGCGAATTGATTCTACTCAGTTTGGAATACTTCCGATTAATACAAGTAGTAAGTACTAGTAGTTATTATTATTATGATGTGTTTTACGATTTGAAAATTGTCAATTTAGACGCCATAGCTGTCACGTGATTTGCATTGCAAGTTCACAATATGATTTTCACATGGTGATTTTTGTTGTAGTCGAAAGAACATTATACAAAGGTTAATGCAAGCTTACAAGTAATCACGGAAAAGTCCAATTGTTTAACAATTACAAAAGAACAAATCGAAGATTTATTGAAGCAATTAGAATCCATAAAATCGAAAGAAGCTGAACAGGAAGAGCGACTCGTTGAAATTGAACGAATTTCAACCGTTTTGTTTGGTAAAATCAAATGTTTTCCTAGGTTTAAGTGATAACATGATATATTATACAGATGGCCAACCAAAATAGTTATTTTACTCGATTGGTGTATTTGATTGCAGGTCCGATGGAATCCTATCTTGGAAAAACACAACATGAACCTTTGAAACGAGAAAACAATAACATGACAAAAGAAATTCATCACATGGAATCGAGTCTAAATGAACTACTTGGCAGTTTTAAAAGACGCAGTAAGTCGACAGAAACTCAGACCTCTCAAGTTCCAACACCAGCAGCTTCACCGGTTCCTATCAGACCTGGCCTTCTGGAGAGTGAAACTATTATTACGATGACTCAGTCCTCTTTGTCCACAACTAGAATCGAATCTCCACTACCGCCAATGACACCTGTTCCCCCTTGTACGACTCCTATCCCTGCAACTTTATCTCCTGTTCCACCCCCAGTGTCTCCTCTACCCCCTGTCCACAAATTGGAAAAAGAAACGCAAATAGAATTGGAAGAAGTTGAAAAAGTTGCAGATAAATTGGATCGTGACACGATCACACAAACAATGGATATGGAGAAAAGCATGTCTTCGGAGACGCAGACAGAAATATTACAAGTCACGTCAACAGCAACAGAAACATCTACAGAAACCGATGACTCTATTAGACCTACCAGTACTGCTCCGTTGATCACCGAAGTGTACTCAGCCCCCACCTTTATCCAACCCCTAAAGGATTTAGTTGTTAACGAAGGTGATCGTGTTGTTTTGGAGTGCAGGTAATAAACATTCATATTTGAGATCTAATTTGACTACAGGTTTGGAGTAAATATAATTTTACATGCTATCTTTATTATGTAGAACAACCGGACAGATTAAGAGACTGGAGTGGCTAAAGGACGGACTTGAAATTAGCAACAACCCTGATTATAAAACAGAATTTGTGGACAACTCATTAGTAAAATTAAGCATTGATGAAGTCTTTCATGAAGATACTGCAATATTTACATGCCGGGCTATTGGGGGAGAAGATGATTCTGTCGTTGTTGAAACAAGTGGAAAGTTAACTGTCAGAGGTTCGCAACTTAGATAACTATTTTTGTGGTAGCAATATATGACATTCATTTCTGATTAATCTTGCATATTTAACAAATACATAGAACCAAATACAACCGTACTGCTGCCTCCAAAATTTTTACCTCATTCTACGAAATCTGTCGGTACACATGGAGAACCTCATTCGCTTCAATTAAAAATAGAAGGAAATCCGCTTCCAACCGTTCAATGGTTTAAAAATGACATATGCATCGACACTAGTCCCGATTATATTATAACATTTAATAACGGACTTTGCGAAGTACAGTTTGATGAACTAATCAAAGATCTTGACGAAGCCGTTTACTCGTGTGTTGGAGTTAACAAATTGGGACAGAGTGAAGCAAAAATCGAATTGGAGATCAAGGGTGAAGGTAGGTTGGCGCCTTCTTCCCATTTACATTCAGAGTGCTCATTTGTCATCACATGTATTGACAAGTAAAGTGTTTAAGTGAAGCAATCTTTCTTTTGAATGTAGGAGGAAAGAAAATTTGTCGGGATCCACCAATAATAATTCGACCATTGTCGAAAAATGTTATGACTCGTGCTGGACAAAAATTAAAATTAGAATGCGAATTTGAGTCACCGACAGACTGCAACGTTATGTGGGTTAAAGACGATTTGAAGATATTGACCAAGAACAATTCACCGGCTGAGGTAATTTATATATATTTAAATTTATGATTTTTCATTTTCACTAATGTTTTGGGTAGGCGGACAAATTTTCTTCCGCACTTACTGACACATTTACAATATGGATGACACTCTAAATTGTACACAGATTCGCACTACACGAAATTTGGCAACCTTAATTTACCATGAAGCGTATCCACTCAATTCTGGCAAGTACACTGTTCTGATAAGGAATGCTGGTGGAGAGATTCAGTCCAACAGTCACATAGTGGTGAAGGTAAACACAAAACAAAAAAGATGTCTATTTCAATTTCTATGTTTTAAAATGCAGTTTTAAGCACAAGAAGGTAATTATTTTTACGACTTTAAAATAAAAATGACAAACGATGTATTAAAATGCAGGGATTGCTACCAGCTGAAACATCAGATGACTCTGAATTGAATTTGTCAGATGTCGAAGTCGTGAAACCCTTAATAAAAATGGAATTGAAGGATGCTGAAGCCCTAATTGGGGACAGCTTGCGGTTGGACTGTGTTATTGTTGGCCACCCTGAACCAGAAGTAATAAAAGGAGTTCTAAATATATGCTTCATAGCACAACGAGGCTTTGAGAACTTGCCAAGAATATAAATATAATACTCGTAGTATACAGTATATGTACGTTTTTCTTCTTGTTCTAATAGGTCATCTGGTATAAAAATTCTTCTCCGTTGAAAGAGTCACAAAATCATCATTTGCTATTCCATGGGGACAAATGTTCCCTGATCATACACAAAGTTGACTTAAATGACAACGGTGTATACTCCGTGTCTGCTATTAATAACGGAGGGGAGGCTACGTCTAAATGCCAAGTTTTCATTTACGAAAAGGAATCCAATGAGAAAGGTGCTGCTTCCGATTTTCTTCCTTCTGGCATTTTTGGTCAAAATGTTTAAGAAATTGTATTCCTCTTTAGAGGGAGTTAAACTATTCAAAGTTTATGAACTTTTAGATCCTGAAAAAATAATTATCGATCCACCAAAGTTTTCTGAACTCATAGAAGATCAGATGGTAACTGCCGGAGAACCGGTGGCGTTTACTTGTGAAGTTTCATGTTATCCTTCCATTGAAGCAGAGCCGGAAGTTACGTGGTGGAAAAATAATCAAAAAATTGAGACGACCGCCGATGTTGAGGTTAGTAGAGTAGGCTACTACATTCATTGAAACATTGTACCTAGAAAAAATCGTCTTATAATATTGCAGCTATAATACCATACTATAAAATGCAATTAGGTCAGTAAAAATGAAAACAAATACAGCCTTCGCATCAATCAAGTCCAACCGCAACATCGAGGAAATTATATGGTGAAAGCTAGTAATGAAGGAGGAGATGCGAAATGTTTCGCTTGTTTGATCGTCAAGGAGAACTTGGAGGTTTGTTATTCTTTACCATTTTGTATTTACTTTTTTAAACTTTTTTAGAATGTTAATGGTTTCCTATTGTAGCAGCAGAAGCAGCCTACTGTTGAACAAAAGCCTGCCAAACTGAACGAAGCACCCGAATCTCCTCCTATACTACAACAGCAACGAAAGCTGTCCCTGTCGAAAGCAGCACCGCGGGCTCCACGATTTACGAAACCGTTAGAAGGTCGAATGGTAGACGAAGGACAAACGAATATTGCTCTTAAATGTATTGTAGACGGTATGTGGCTCCATTAATCTTTATTTGTTCATATGTTGCTGTTATATTGCAAAAGTTGCAATTTACAAACCATTATGCAAATGCTCATAATCATATTTGTTTTTCTAGCAAATCCTGCCGCAGAAATAAAATGGACACGAAACAATACTAAAGAAGCTTTAGTGGCCTCCCCAGCTTCAAACTTTGAAATTAATTACAACGAAAAAACAGGCGAAGTGGATTTAGTCATAAAGAAAGTAAATATTTCTAATGGTGGAAGATACACGTGCATTGCGTCAAACGAATGTGGTTCTGCAACAGCAGTCGCCGACCTAGTCGTTAAAAGTATGGGAAATATAAAACTTCATATCTAATCCATATGGTTCATTATGTCTGATTTTCAACACAGAGTATAAAAATAACCTGACATGTGTTTCTTTGTTTTAAAATGAAGAAAGCGCTTTTCCGCCAGTGCTGAGTAAGCGATTGCAGTCTCTCACAGTGGATGAAGGAAAACGCATTTTCTTGGAAATTGACGTGTTCGCTAAACCCACACCCAAAGTTGTTTGGGAGCTGAATGGGATAGAAATCAAACCTGACTCTGACTCTAGTATAGTCATGAGCTCTGATAGTCCAACCAGATTCTCTTTGGTGGTAAACCAAGGTAAATTTTTTGATTTTATTAATTTAATTATTGAATACTAATACCGAATTTTATTATACACTCTGAAGCAATTCCAACGAAGCACCGCGGCCAATACAAAGTTACAGCGAAAAACGATGCTGGTGAAGCCAGTTCGACATGCACTGTCAATATCATGGAAAGGCCAGGGTCTCAATTAGACGACAGTTTTGCAATGGACTCAGTCCCATCACCTGTGCCAATCCCAATTCCCATTCAGCAAACACAAGAGGTAAGTTTTTTCTTTACTGCATATTGTTGAACCACTTCTGAGACTGCTTAGCTACATCAAGGGTTTCTAATTTTGATATTATTTTGCAGGAGGTCCTATCTGTCACCCATTTCCCAATCGAAACTACTATAATAGCCCCACCTCGACTCTCTATTTCTAACGCAGGACAACCGGATCAGATTATAGTGGAAAGAAAAGAGGAAGAGACGAAAACGATTATTCAAAGTACAACAACAATCACTAGTAGTCAACGGCAGCAACATTATGAGACTTCTAAATCGATTGCAACTTATTCTATTCCTGAGATGTCGTCTCAAACTGTAGTGGAAATATCGAAACCAGTAGAAAGTATTGTTCTAGTTCCGGGTCCTGAACCGGAAATTTTAGTCAGCCCTAGTCCAACGTCTTGGAATAAAACAAGAAATCAGGTACAAGAAAAAGTTAAAACTTTCCAAGTACAACTTGCAGAAGGAACGGATACTGCTGCTGCCCCCCCAACCGGCGGAGTTAGAATTATACCGATCACAGAATCTCCAAAAGTGGTGGAAAAAATTATTCGCCCCGTCGAATCAGTTGCACCCAAATACGAACCCAGACCAATTCAACTTCCATTATTGGGCTCTGAAGATCCAAAACCTGCAATCACTCCCATTCCCAAACCCGCTGAATTAAAGCCAGCTGCACTCCCCGTATTTGATTTATCGTTCACACAGCAACCTGTACAACCTCAACAAACAATTGCTTCGAAATCGTCTGCATTAAGGGAGACATTTTTTTCACAAGAATTTTCGTCTACCGGAAAATCCCATTTTTCCTTACCTTCGGACACAAAAGATATTAAATTAATCAAGCCTATGAAATTTGTACCAGAAAAACTCAGAGAATCTGACTACGAATCAGATTTAGAGTCCAGTGTTATTTTACCAAAATGGGTCCCTCCAAGTTGTGGCAGCGCTTCACCACTACCTCCTGTATCAGCATTCGTCCCAGTAACTGCTTCTCCACCTTCTGCATACAAATCTCTACCAAATGTAACAACCGCCATGTCAAGTCTTGATCAAAGCCACTTCGAACACTCGTATTTTGTGGAGGAGAAGCAAAAACCAGTTGTACCCCCCAAACCTAAACTTATACCGTCACCAGTACCACCAGAAACAGTTCAAACTGTATCTTCCACACCATTCGGGGTCAGAGGTTTGGTCAAATCTTGGCCACCCGTTGAAAAACCGCAACAGACGTCCACAAAAAGCGTGACTGAATCTGTAACAAGTGTAAGCAAATCAAATATTAACGAACGAGAAGCCGTCCATCATCTTGCTGCGCCGCAGCAGCCTGCAAGTGTACAGAGATTAAGCCCAATTCACATCCAAGTTCAAGATCGCTCAAGGTCACCGACACCTAACAAAGAAGCTCTCGAAATGGACAAGTTGTGGGCTCGTCCAATACGCTTTTCCAGTCCATCTGCCCTGAGCCCGAGTGCTCCAGCTGCAGAGGTGAGATCACCCACACCTCAACCTCAAAGTATTGTTGTACCAGTTGAAACACCTCGACAGTCTCTTCCACCCTCGGTGGTTCAAAAGCCACTTGCACCGATTTTAAAACCTTACCAACCAATTTATTCGGTAGCCTCTCCTGTTCCACCACAGCCAATAGCGACCACAACAAACCCTACAAGTCCGTGGCAGCCACCATCCAAGCAGCAATTTGTTAAAGAACCACCGGTATTACCTCAGCAGCAACCAGTGAATATTCCTATTGTTCGTGCTCGGTCAGCGGGAATGTCACCTCCACCTTCACCTCAAAGGGAAACAAAATATTACGTATCTGTGGTGTCTACTCCTCGGACAACACCGGTGCCTCCCCAAATGATGAGTCCAACTCCAGATACTTCCTCAGAGACACCTAGTTTTCACGATAAAAGGGAGTTTTTCGAACAATCGTCTAGTTTTTCGAAAGACGAATCATCCTCTTCATTTATTCAACAAACAAGCAGCAAGAGTTATTTTCAACAGAGCTCAAGCAGTGGTGGCAGTTTCAGAACCAGTGCTCCGCAATTTCATGCTTTGTTTGATGAAAGTATTCTTCCTCCTCCAGGGGAACCACCAGTATTTCTATATGCACCACCTCCCGCACCAAAACGGACCATGTCATCCCCTCAACCTCCAACGACGTCCCCATTGCCTCCAGCCACTAAATCTCCTGCACATGGAGTCAGTAGCAGCCAACAACAACAAGTAGCAAGTCGTAGAGTAATCACTACATCAACCACCACAAATCAGGTATCACAAAACTCGAGGAAAACGCAACAGAACTTGCCACCTAAATTTTAATCTATTAAACCAGCCTTCTTACAAGAGCTTTGCTAAACTGTAACCTTTCTAGTTTAAAGCTCAATTCTGAAGTCGAAGCTCGAATTTCATGATATTTATGATAACGTTTTCTCAGGTGTAATCAATATGAAAAATAATTATACCAAGCTTTCCGTGGTTGTAGTTTTGATAAACGCAGCTACTTACGTATGCTAAAAATACTATTTGTTGTAATTAATGTAATTTTAACTAACTGTACCTACAAGGAAAAGCTTAAATCACCAGACTGAATTGATAAGTATCACATGAAACGGCCTTCTCTAAGATACTGATCCTCTTTTCATCTGAAGACAAAATTGATTGGCCAATGTTTTCAAGAGCTTATTCACTATAGGTACAGTAAAATAAAATAACAAATCGCTTGTAACTTATTTCCCCGTGAATATAACAATCGTAGATTTACATATTTGAAAAATATATCATTTTAAATTCTAGTTAGCATGTTAAAAAATATCACTAACACTAAATTATCATCCTTGCTAGTATACCAACTAGTAATTAGTATTATAATCTGTTGAAGGTTTGCACAGAGATTAGTCAACGTTCAATGCAGGATTTCCGAATCGATATAGAAAAAATATTGAGTAAAAGTTGCAACGAAGTAAAATGTATTCACTTATTTTCGAGATGTTCTTTTGGAATGATATACATATTCCATTTTCGCTGGGATATTTATATAAATGTGTGCTGCTTTAAAATGGGTCTAGATTGTATGTTTGTCTAGTCCTGTGTAGATTGGTACTTTTGATTACTGGAGTGCTATTGCTAGTTGTGTGGGGAGCGGGGGTAGATGAGAAGGATGACAAGGGAAAATCTTTGGGACTCTTTAATATGAACTGTGGGTTTACTATTAGTTTATCTTCAATTCTCCTTGGTCCTTTAGCCACTGCCTCTGGGTCACGCAATTTTCATTTCTACATAAAATAATGTTTTCAATTCAACTTAATACAAAACCTAGCTATTTTGTTGATTGCGTAGGAGATCATAATAAATATTAAATACAATTAAGTATTCTAAAGTTACCTCTCTACCTTATCAGGGGTTTAAAAGTCGTCACATACGGTTTTGAATAGGAAAAATTATATCTAATAGGAGACACTTTCTCATTACACTCCTTAATTAATTACATAGTGACAGATTGTTAAAACATTTTTGTTTATTATTCATGTAGTACCTGCAATTATATTTTGTCCTGTAGTATGTTCTACAACGATACACGGATGTATTTACGATTCATAGAATGAAACTATTTCGCATCCCCAATAAAAGCTTCAGTAGAACTGTATTTGATCTTGTATAATGAATGTACATTATATGTAAATAATAGTTGTGTAACGAAAGCTTAATTATGTTAGTAATTATTATACTAATCAACCGTACGTGATCAATGTTTAATAGTTTAATAGAAATGCAAAAAAAGTGCTGAATATTATATGTAAAAAATGCTAATTGTTTGTATTAAATTTAGTATGTATTATTAATGCCATAAACCGACCAGACCAAACTTTGAAAGACACTATATAAATCACTATATACTAAGTATATCCTAATAATTATACGTACAACGGATGAATTGATCTTGATGAATCTTGCCAATAAAACCCCCATACCTTATTGTTAGCAGTAGTCTTTGCGTAGAACGCTGCCTGAATGTTTTTTGTACTTTATAAATGTGCATTTATTTGTGTAAATCGTAGAAATGTTAACTCCAGCTCGATGTCGCTGACATGACTAGAATTTTCGTTTTTTAAATCTTCTCATTTTCTCTACTATGCTGTTCACCTGACATGTCAAAAATGAACGATGTTATGGCATCTTCATTATTTTCTCCATTAGATAATTGACACGAAAGTTAAATTTGAAGACAGTGCGAAAAGCCTAGCAAAACAAATGCCAGTCACGAGACAGACGTCACTACCAACAAGTTCCTCTGCTCTCGTACCAATGTATTCGCAAACCTTACCGAGAAAGCTGCCGTCAATGAAAGGAACCTCCCAGTACATAAAACCGAAAAAATTTATCCCTGCAACATTTGAGTATAAGGAGTACGCATCCGATCGGGAGAGTCAGTCAGGATTTCAATCAAAATGGCATGCAGGATCAAAAGACCATTTCATGAACGTGTACAGGAAAATTAAATATGAACCCTCGGACAAACCCAGAAGAGCTTCACTAACTCTGGTCGTTGACAAAAATATGCAAGACTTGAATCAAAT
>JABASC010002939.1:0-15702 GCA_019776185.1 Plutomurus gul
CATTTCATTCAAATAATTCAAACTGTATAGGCGTGAACAATTTTTCGTAGCATGCTACAAGCTATCCGCGTCGAGAGTATATTTACGTGCCTAACAAATGGAATCAAATAGATTTGCTCAGTGTTTACTGTTATTCGAAGTGGCAATCTATGATCTAAGGGAGAAATATTCTTCATAGTGCTTCAATATTGCACTGCATCCATTTATTCAAAAGAAAATCATCTCCACTGACAAGTTTTCTCCACTTCTGGCCCTTGGAAATAATACATAATACCACCGGTGAAACAGAGGAAAACATACTGTTGTTGGCTGCACATTAAAAATGGAATCGCTAATTAATGTGATGAACGAGTTACAGAATGTGTTCAAAAAGACGAACACAAACGATGAAATTGAATTACCTCAAATCGTCGTGGTGGGTTCGCAGGTACAAATCAATCTAATTTTCTTATCGTAATTATTACTTTTTCTGGTTGTTGATGAAAACTAATAAAAGCCAAGAATTAATTGTGCTAAAATTAAAACATTTCAGAGCTGTGGAAAAAGTTCAGTCTTGGAAAGCTTAGTGAAAAAGTCATTTTTGCCAAGAGGAACGGGCATCGTGACACGATGTCCAATAATCCTGCAGCTGGTGCACACGGGGACACCGGAGGTTGAAAGGAATGATGGTATTTTATGGGAGGCAATAATCTTTAGAACAAATAATTTCTAATGGACGATTGGTTATAGTGTTGTTTTGTTCAGGCTAGAAATTGTTTTGGGGGATAATTATCTAGCCACTATTATAACTGACTTTACCACCAAAAAATACTGAGTGTTCCACTTACTACATCTCCAATTGTTTCTGAGAACGATTTTTTTTCATTTTCAGCGGAGGAAGGGGAGCGCCCGAACGAGTGGTGCACGATTGATTCTCAGGATTACACGGATTTTGAAAAAGTTCGGGAGGCCATTGAGCGGAAAACTGATGAACTTGCTGATTTCAAGGAAAAGGGAATTTCTATGGAACCCATCATAGTTAAAGTTTGTTCACCGAATGTCGTTACCCTAACTGTGGTAGATTTACCCGGCATTGTGAAGGTAAATTATGCAAATATAAATTATTTTTAAATTATCGTTTCAAAGTAAGGACTGCCATTTGTCTATATAGGAATTTGGTGGTGAACATTAAAATGGCAATCTCCAATTTTTCTATTCATCTTTGAAGCTTTGATTTTATTTATTTAGGTCCCTGTGGGAGATCAGCCACCTGACATCGAGGAACAAGTTCAAAGTCTAATACATCACTACATAAATAATAAAAATGCCATTATTTTAGCTGTGAGTCCTGGGAATGCGGATATTGCCACTTCCGAGAGCATTAAAATGGCCAAGGAAGTGGATCCAACCGGGGATCGAACACTGGCAGTGATTACAAAATTGGATTTGCTTGACAAAGGAACGGATGCTGCGAGTGTACTTGCCGGACAAGTAATAAAGGTGAAACTGGGGATAGTTGGTGTTGTCAATCGATCGCAATTTGACATTGAAAACAACAAATCAATTGAAGCCACATTGAAGGACGAGAAAGAGTTTCTGGAGAAAACGTATCCTACTAAAAGAGAGGAAATCGGTTCCGTGTACCTTGCCAAACGGCTTAATCAACTTCTGATGCGGCATTTACACAGCTGCCTACCAGCTTTGGTTGTAAGTCAAAATTACATCAGATAGATTGAAAGCTTCGACTTATACGATATGGGCTTTGCCTTTACACGTATTACACGTGACAATTTCACAATTCGTTGATTAGATTTGATTAAATCCATACTACTAGCATGAAGAAAAATTCCCATGAAAAACGTCTAAAATATTTAGATCAAATAGTAATTTTCGATGATTTATTACAAATCAGTCTGAATCAGTGTTACCTCAAATAGCGGCTAATTAATTGATATCCTAGATTTGATTGTCCGCATCTCGCTACTGTGGCGTAATTAAGGATGCGTGTACACCTTGTCTAAATTTTTAGGTTATACATGACGACATGAGTCATAAGAATGCTCGTAATAAGGTTACCAAAAATGTTTGTGCGATGATTTGAAGATTTTGAAGGAAAATTAAATGAATATAAAAAGTGATTATGAAAGACGAATGGATGCGGAAGGGCACTTGGAAGAGATTTTTGTATTTTAATGCTTTTCGCCATGTGCAATTGGCTAATTTCAAGTTTCGTAATGTATTTTCCCATCCTTTTTGAATTGAAATTTTGAGAAAGGACAAAAATTTCCAAGAAGGCTCGCATGTGTTATAGATAAACACCTTTACTTTTCAGCAGTTGTAAGCATGGTAATCCGATGATCGGATTGATGGTGTTTCAATCCGACGAGTATTCCGACGAATTCGTTCAATCAAACCGATTTCTGATGCGTCGGGTTCAGACCCTATCCGATCCGTCTTTACTCGTTGGATAGAAAAAACCATCAATTCGATCCGTTGCCACTCAGTGAGTGGGTATTGCCAAATTCGAGTGGTGGGCCGTTCTTGTCGCACAAAAAGGTGTGAGCATATCTTTAAGATTTACGGGCTGACAAATAAAGAGAAAATAAGTGCCAATTTCCCCCCAAATTTGAAATATTTTCTTAAAGTTAAATGCTAAAAAATGATGCCTCACATATGTCTGGTAGCAAAATCTTTTAAAGAGTGATACTACAAATGTGATTGACGGTGATATGAAGCCCTATGTTTTCGACCAAAATATTAAAAACCAAAATCGGATAAACGTGTTGGCTAATTTGAATTTTAGAAAAGATTCAGTGACCTGACAGAGGAGTATGAAAGACGCCGAAAGAAGTTAGGGCCAGCTATAGAGCACGGAAACAAAGAAAAACTATTGATGCTCTTGCTGGAGGTGGTAACGGATTTTGTAGAAAATTATAAAGCGGCAATCAAAAACCGTAATTTGTATGCTGCCAGCGAGGACAAACTCTTTGCAGTTAAAATTACTGACATTTACGAAAAATTCAGCACCCGGTTAAAAATATTGAATATCGGCGGCACAGCTCTAGAAACTCGAATTAATACTTTGAAAAGGAATTCCGTCAATATTGAATGCTTCTCTTCAATTGAGGTGAGCACATTATATTTTAAGCCATTTCCCCAATTCCAGTAGTGCATTTGATTTCTCTGGGATGGTGGGTAATGTGGAATCTCATTTTATCTCATTCTGGAAAGACCGAATATTTATCGTTTCTCATTTGCAGTCTCATTTTAAAAATTTGTTATTTTAGGATGTTTTCAAAATGTTAGCAAAGGAGCAAGTTCTCAAAATGGAGGGTCCAAGTCTGAGGTGTGCTGAAGAAATACACGAAATTTTATTCGGAGCCGTCGAGCTGTGTCTCACCGACAAACGATTAGTGGAGCTTAATTCGGATATTTGTAAGGTGGTGAGAAGACTGCTCAACGCTCAGCTAAAAGAGACCAAGGAATCCATCAAGGAATACATGAAAATTCAAACAGGTCTCGTTTTCTCTTCAGATGAAGAGTTTCGTAAACTTCTGAAGGTGGGAACTGTAAATATTGTGACTCTTGCTGTACTACTAAATGCCGGCTTTAATCCTGATAAAAAATGTTTGTGGCCAACTCTTTTAGCTATCAAATTGTAACGAAGACGAAGACGAAGACGAAGACGAAGACGAAGACGAAGTTTTGGAAGACAGATTTTTGCAATTAGGGCAGAACGCCTTCCGCCCTACTGCTAAGACCATTTCCACCAATAATAGCCTTCATAGTGCGGTGCCGTTGTCTGGGAGGGACGACAAAAAGGGGGGAGATACAGCTTACGTAAAGAAGCTTATCCAGGTCTATTTCAATGGGATGAGACGACAGATCACTGATTACATTCCCAAGCATATCATCTACCATTTATTTGATCGCACCATGGACAAGTTAAAAAATGCCATTGTGAGTACACATTTGTAGATGACCTTTAAATTAAATGCAATGTTATCACCACAAAACTTCGACAAAATTGTTAATGTTAATGTTCATTATAACTTTGTCAGATTGAAAGTACTTCGGGAAGGCATACGGAGCTAATACGAGAACCACCGCACACAACTCGCAAGAGGCAGGAAACCGAAGCCATGTTGAAGGTATAGTTTGATTATATTTTTTCCCTGATCCCTAACGGTCAGTATTCCGAGTGTCCGGTAAAAATGGGTGGGAAAAATGGTAAAAATGCCTAGCCGATTTTAGGTGGTTAGTGGTAAAAATGGAAAGGAGTTTTTTAGCATCTGTAGATTAAGAACGATAATGGTATGAGTATTACATGAATTAAAAAGTTTGGAAATTTATTAGAATTACGTTTGAAAGTTATTACAATTATCTGAGTTGACTTTGTAGAAAGTGGTGAAGTGACATCGAATGTACGTATGACATATTTATGCCGTAAGACGCTGACAAAGGTTTTCACCAAGAGATTTGATTTGATCACATGGATTCAGCACTTTTCTCAAACACGTTTTTACCATTTTTATCATTTTTACCAGGTGGGTGGTAAAAATGCAGCATCAGTGGTAAATAAGGAGCATTGCATGCAGTTAACTTGATATAATCCTTGATATTTCAGAATTTGTACGAGGCAGCGGACATTATCGGAGGCATCCAAAATATTTCCTGATGTTATTAACATTTCATTATCACTTCACAAGCCATAATGTCAGAAGTGTGGAAATTAAATTGACAATTAATAAAAATGCAGATGAATTTAAATGTAAAAATCTGTTATTTTATCCATTGTAAAATGGTAATACTCTTACCATGCATCTATACCAGAAAACTGCACACAAGTTCATCCTATTTAAGTAAAAATTTAGCTATTTAAATAAAAATATATTTTAGTGGAATTCTTGTCAATTTCATAGCCCTTTTGTCTGCTTGTTTTCATATATTGCATTGCACTAATTGACTTGCATATTACATGAATTTACTTACCCTTGATATGAATTTACTTGTGCTTGCTACGAATTTACTTACGCTTGCTATTAATTTACTTACGCTTGATATGAATTTACTTGTGACTCGGAATGCGGATTATATGAATTTACTTAGATGAATTTTCTGGGTACCGATTTCGGGCAGTTCGATCTCGCTTTGGAGGTGGAGATTTTTCACCAATTAGTTTGGCTTTCCAATTTTTTCCTTCAGAATTCATGACAGCATAAACTGTTTTTCTGGAACAAGTCTTTCCAACCTTTAGAAGTAGCTTATATATAGCGTGACCCGTCATTCGACCCTTGGAAACTATTTTTATGGTAGCTTCCACCTCTGAGTCAATTCTGTTCACCATTTTTGGAAATTAGGATTTAAAACTCATAGCACGGATTAAAAATGAGGAACTTCTCAATGTCAAATTTTCCAGTTTGTGACACCAAAATTGGTGCTCAAAATCCAAGAATTTTGGTAGTGTCAATGGTGCTAAATAAGCTTCTGTCAAGCAGGAAAACACCAGGGATATAATTTTCATTCTGTGACGCCGCGTCGCAAACTGCATTAATTTATGTTATTGTTGGTTAAGTTTTACTAAAATTCGAAACTACAACCACATAATTCGTGCTAGTAACACAACCTAGGTTTTATGAGTTGTAGAATGTAGAGGTCACTGAATCCAAAGAACGAAATTTCATTATAAAATGTTTGCTTTCGTAATCTTATTCTCCATTTTATTTCAATAAATCCAAGTCTCACAAGTTAAACTGTTAATGAAGAGTTGAGTACATGTACTCAGAACAGTTGTCCATAATTCGAAAGAATGTTATAGACTCTGCTGTAATTGTAACATTTTCAATGGCCGTTTTCTATCGCAGAACTAAGGCTGGCTAAAGTAATGGTGATGCACGTAAAATTGAATTAGATGTATCTGCTTTGCCCATTCACCTATCTTTTATTTAATTCAGCATTATTTTATAAATCTAATGCAGCTAAACTTAATTCATTTGTCCTTAATGCGACATTAAATATAAGCTTGACTGTATACATTCACAAATGTGCAAGAAAATGTGAAAAACTGGAAATAACGCCCCCAAGTATGTTCTAAACGGTAAAATATAAACATCTAAAGACAAAAATATGCTTTACAGAAATCAAAAATTTTGCTCTTTTCGGCATGAAAGGTGTGGAAATTAAATTGTTGAAGTATAAGGGCAATCGATTAGAACACATGTTTTGGCCTACAAATCCGCTGGGTTTGGTTATTTTCAATATTCTCCAGTTGTGTCCAATGGCTGTTCATTCGCCATAGAAGGCATTCTTTGTCCTTTTCTGTATTTTCTGGGTTTATAATTGCTGTCTTTTCTATGCAAGTCTTCATGAATTCGAAGCCGAAACGTCCCTGAAAGCATTTTTCCGCAAAACGAGCATTTGTAGATTTTCCCATTGCTTTTCTCTCGATGAATTCTACCTTTGTGCTTCCGTAGACTCAGACTATGTTTGAAATACTTTCCACATTCGTCACACTGCAAAGACCCGGCTCCATTTTCCGCAATCTCCCGGTGTACCTTCATATGTGATGCAAAGTGCTGTGAATACTGAAAAAATACAATGGAGCTATAAATCAAAGTGACTTGGATGCTAAAAAATGCATTAATTCATAAGAAAAACAATAAATGGAAGCGGTTAAGCAAAAATTATTATTAGGTAATACTTTGAAGGTTTTGCCGCACTCGTCGCACACCAATGATGGTTCTGAATGGATGGTATCTTTATGTCTTCGTAAATAACAGTTAAGTGGAAAAGTCAACGGGCATTGATCACAGGCAAATTGTTTGGGTTGGTGGAAAATTTTCAGGTGCGCCTGAAGTGATAATGGCGATGACAATTGTTTCCCGCACACATCGCAGGGGAAAGTGGAGTCCGTGTGAACTCTCACCGTGTGTTCCTTTAGCTGCTGCTTGGATGTGTATTCTTTATCACATTGTTCACACTTGTAAGTTGGTTTGGGACCATGAGTTTTCACGTGGGTCTTCATGTTTGGAGAAAATACGAGCTTTCCGCATATTTGACATTCCACCTTATTTTCCAATTTCTCACTTTCGGGTGCGTGCAAACGTAAATAATGCCGTTTCAGATCATAGCGATCACGACAGCGCCTGTCGCAAAGGTGACACAGATTGCCTAATTTTTTGTCATGCTTGTGAATGGGCAAATGTTTGTACTTGTAGTCTGAATAATCTGTAAAAACTTTTTGGCAGGTCCGACATTTCCATTGCTTTTTCGATTTCTTGACATTTACATCAGTCTTTTTTGCTGCTGCCTTTCGGAGTCTTCCATTCATAGACTTCTTGAGTTTGGAAGAGTCTAATTTATTAGTACCTGAAATCGAAACCATTACTTATTTTGTATATAATTGTGGCGATAAATAATTTGTTAAGGTTTTGCTTAAGTATAAATTAAATTTAAATAGTTTACTAGTTCTTTTCTTTTTCCAAGGATCCGCTTTAGCCCCATCCTTCAATTTGGAAGCTGGAATGCTTTCTTCAGAAAGTCGCTCTAGTTTAATTACGACTTTTCGATTTCTCAGCCGAGATTTTATATCATCGATACTGTTGGATGTTTCCAATGAAGAATCCAAAGGACCATACTTGATATCAATTTGCTCATCAGGTTCGTCACTGAATTCATCATAATTGCACAGAAGATTGGAGTCTGAAAATCCGTCTACCAGAGGTTCTATTGACTCTGAAATAGTTTTTATTGAATGTAATTGTTTGTCTTCTCTATCGAACTCTTTCTCAGATTTGTGTTTTATTATGTCTTGTAGTACTGACTTAGGGCTAATTGTACTTTCGAAATTCTTGTGGGCTGTGTAACAAAGTTCTAAAAAATTTCCACAAGATGTACAAAATTTTAGAGAATTGTCATTATGTGAATGTGAGCATAACTTGTCGAAAATATCATTGGATGATATTCCGTAAATATAGTCAACAGCTGCAGTAAATTCCACAACACTATTAATCATTGAGTTATTATCATAAAACTCAAAATTTGTTTTTGTTTTGTTCAGTTCACTGTTAATTGGACAATTGCAACTTCCACAACAGTTTGGAGACGGTGGCAGCATCCTACCTTTAACTGATAAGTAACTCCAAAGTGTATGTGAGCACTTTGAATTTTAGTTTTTATAATAATTCTTCTTGTTCGTGATTTTATGATTAGTTAATTAATTTTGTCATTTGTCAGAGACTGACCACAGTTAACAGAAATGTGTAATAAAATTTTTGTGATGTAGACAGCTTCAATTTAAATGTATTTTTCTCTCCCGCCTTCATTCACCTTCCTTGACTGCGTGGATAACACTGCATAATTTTTATGTATGCGTTGTGGGATCGGACGACTACGCATAAACCTTCTACAATAGGGTAGTTAAATCCCATGAGAAAAGCTTTTGTCGGGTTTTATGCATACATACTACCCGTTATCTAGTGTCTTCTATTCCTTGTCAAGCCAAACGAAACCAAAAATAGTTATTTCCCCCATTTAGCGTCATTTAAAACGAAAATACATGAAAATTCAGCTATTCAGCTTCCTGACTTAATTACTGGTGAACAAAGAGAAGCAGGTTTTTGAGAATGCATGCTCAGTGTGTGCATCTATTGGAGGAATCGTCTGTACGCGGTTTCCAATAATTTTACGCGCTTTAATGCATTTTTACTGGGTTTTACGCAGTGTGTACCGTGTAAGGCGATCCCTGCTTTTAGTGTATAACCAATATTGACAAAAATACGTCAAACCATTTAATAACATCAAGTAATTCCACTGAAAATTAAATGGCACGAAACACTGTCCACAATACATAAAAACCAAATTAAAATACAATTATACTATTCTTATAGTACTCCTACACTCATTACACTACTAAAAGTATGAAACAAAACTATAAACACCATGAGACATTACGTAAATAATCTTTGGAGCCCTAATTGCCCTTTTTGATACTTTCTTTTGTAATTGGATTGCACAATATTCTTAGACTGTACCGAAATTGCTCGCTTTATTTTCAGTAAACAACAGCGTGAAAGATGTAGTGGTTTTGTAATGTCACGTCAATTTGTGTGATATGACGCTGTAATTTGCCTTATCTACTGAAACACGTCTAATGATGAATTGTTGGACATACCATCAAGCCTACTCATCGGACTTAATTGACAGCATGGATTTAATGGTGGAGGTGGTAGTGGAACTAATGATTGATTTATTAACCATAATGGAGTTATCGCTGGAATCAATAGGATCAATATTACGGGGCGCAATGATGAATGTAATGGAATCGTTGGTTTTATGTGAGCATTCAGTGAGATTAATTGGCAGGATCAGCGAAAGGATATAGTCGTTAGCATCAATTTATTATTTTGCAACGGCAGGCTGAAAATTCGTGTTTGCGTAAACAAATATTGTAGCCAAGCGAAAAAATACGTTTATTAGGCAAATATTCCCACTTCAGTAATTCTGAAATCCCCTTCGGCAAAAACATACAAACACGAATGTTATGCTTGTCTTTGTCTTTTTACCTCACTCATTTGCAATGGTACGAATAAATGCCAATCCTTGCAAGCCATTAGAAAGAACGGTTGACTTGTTTACATTCGATTACGCCAGTTAGCTATCAAATAAATACACATCTGTTGTATACGTGTCTAGCTTTTTAGACAAATGCCAGAAAATAAGGCATACTAGTTTGACGTTTAGTGCGGTGTGATAAGATACATCATCCACGAGGCTCTCTAAAGTGCAACAAATTCCAATGTGACGAAATTTCACATAAAATATTCACATTTCTAATGAAGAAAAGAGATTAGATTGTTTTATCATTGGAATCAATGGCAAAAATTATTTGCCAGACAATATTTCAAGCAATTTCCCCAAGAAGGTATTTCAAATCAGTGTCCAAATTACAATTATCAATCGAAATTAAGAGAAATATTTCGCAATTATCATTTATGAATGCGAAATACTAATATAACCGTTTGACTATTTTGACACAGACGCCACTGACACGAATGGAAACAAGTTCTTTCATTTAAAAAAATTCAAAATAAAGTCGTCGTATTAGTTTGGACACCATGTGGAGCCAATTTTTAGCTTGAGTTACATCCAGAATTGATTACTCTAGGCAAATTTGGGTGGCAACCCTGCGTTTTTGGGTCGTGTGATCGTGTTTATTTTGTTTTATAGAACTAACGAAACAATTTTTTCAATGAACAAACAAAATCCATTACAATAATTAAAAATTCGGTGTCTTTTGCGTAGCTGAAAAACCGCATGAGTCGGTATTTCATCAAAAACCCATTTGAATACTTCTCTTTTTATGAACCTGACCTTCTGTAAGTTTTTTTGGTCGCTCTTTCTAGCAAATGTCATAAACGGATTGGCATCCCGTAGCGCCAAGTTGGAGCGGCGCCCTCAGTACTCTTTCCAGTAGAAAGATGTCAAATTCTGTCGATCAGAAAATCTTTTATCCACAAACGAATAATTATGAGATAGAGCACGCATACACAACCATGGTCTATCTCCATTCAAAATTTAATCCAATCAATCGGACCGAGTTTAACTACTTGGTTCTGTAATAATTAATCCAAAAGTGATACTTTGAGGAATTCCAATTTGAAAAAGTGTTTTCTCATTTGCGTAATCGAACATATTAGAAAAAAGTATCATCATGTTATTTTTTCGCTAACAACGTATCGATAGGCAGAGATCGTGGGTACGCCCTATTTCATATAAGAACACAATGTACTTCAAAATCTTATTTTATTTTTTTACCTTATCCCCACACATCTGCAAGGCGACTAATAATAATGATAAAGTTCTAACGTACACGACATCTTTAATTGAAGAGAATTTTTCGCATTGTGCCGTGTTTTTAATTGACGACCAAAGTGAAAATTATTCAGAAATCAGTTTTTCATCACTCAGTTTCCAATTTCCTCGAATTTTCACACAGAAAACAAAAAAATCGCTTTACATCGCTAACATTTGGTCTAATGTGACATTTAGTAGGAAAGCAGATGTGATTCGGTACAATCCTTTCTGCTCAGTTGTGGTTTCTGTGTTAAGAACGGTGAGTGACGATTATCAACATAAATTAGAGACGACTTTAATGCCACTCAATGATGAAATCACACGAAAGGACGAAGACCATTACATATTTCTGAGCGGAACGGAAGAAATTGAAAATAATTTTCTCCTTTCTCCACTTTCTCTTTTGATTAAATACAAAATTGGGATTCGATTGCAAGATGGTCATGTGATTGGCCACACACTATGTTTTTACTGCAGTCAAGGGGCACCACAAATTAAAAGTGTGGAATTGACAACAAAAATCAAAGATGTTAGTTCGATTTTTCCAGATTTCACGAAAAATCTTTACGGCCATGTGGTTAGAGTTTCGATGAATACTGGTGTGCCGGCTCTGTGGGCCGTTCGCCAAATAAACGGCCAATGGAAGAACAAAGACGGAGTTTATCCGAATCTCTTTGTCATTTTCATGAAGAAATTCAATTTTACTTACGAAGGGGAACCTTCAAGTGGGAGCGGGAAAATTCCTGTAGGAAACTCTGGCGTCAAATTACCGAATGGGACTTGGGTTGGATGTGTGGGGGACATTTTGGATGGCAGGGCCGATTTCTCGATGTGCATTTCTCCTAATCAGCAAAGAATCGCGGCCGTGTCCTTCACCACCAGCTTGATTTACGTGTGGGTAACTTTTGTCACACAAAAGCCAAAACAGGTGCATTCTTGGCAGACAATTTTTTGGGCCTTTAAGCCAACACTGTGGGCAACACTTGCAGCAATCTTTCTATTTGTAGGCGGCATCATTTTCCTAACCGAAAATTTTGGATTGAAACGTTTACAACGATTTGGAGAACATATTTTATATGGTAAGAATCCATTTTTCGGGATTTCCTCTTACGTTTAGATCAGAAAATTTTGGATCATAACCAAATTTAAAATGTAAATGCACAACCATAAAAATTGCGGTCCACATTAACCGGACTAACCTTAACTATTTTTATTTATAATTGCAGATAAATCATCGTGGACAATACCAAAGACAATTTTTCGACTCTACGGGACTTGTATAAGTCAATCGAGTCCGAATCCTTCATCGTTGGCTGGAAAACTAATTTTCATTTTCTGGCTTTCATTCGTGCTAATTGTAGCTGTGGCTTACACATCCAAATTAACAGCATTCATTATGCTTCCCGGGACAGAGATTCTCCCTCAGACCTTCAATGAATTGACGAATCCACATTTCAGTTTCCAATGGGGAGCATCAAAAGGATTCCAAGGAGGATTAGGAAATTTGGTTTTTGCACAATCTTCTAATCCCTCGATGCGAAGAATCTATAGTGGAATGCAGTGGCAAGAAAATGATGCAATTTGTGTGAAAAAAGGTCTGCACAGACGACATGGATGTGTAATGTGGAGTATTGTGGGTGAACATGCTCTAACCGTTAACTTTTCCAGCAGTGATGGTAGCCAAGAATTTGAAATTATGAAACAGTCCGTATTCTTTGTCCCCAATAGTTGGATAACGGCAAAACGAGCGATTTATTTTCAAAATTTTAATCAAGTAGCGGCTATCAGTTTTGATAATGGATTGGTGATATATTTGAAGCGCTCTGCCTGGTCAGAAGAAAGGGAAAGAAGAATTCAATGGGAAAAAGAAATTGGCAAGGAGACTATGGTACGAAATAAAAAAGGACCGAAGCCATTGACTATGGAAAATATAACGGGTACAATTTTCCTACTATTGATTGGATTGGTCATAAGTGCCGTTTGCTACGTCGCTGAAGTTTTTATCAGAAGATGTGGAATAAATCTAAAGTCGTTTGTAAGGGAGTCACATATAAGCGAAACCCATTATTAAAAGTAATTTTAATTAGGAATTCTGGTTGTATGACATTTTTATTATACTTTAATATCCTAAACTGTTTTAATAATTTAATTGTCTGTACACTGTAGTATAAATTCAAATTATTTGGTCTGTATTATTAAAATAGCAGAATGAATTCGTTTCCTTTGGATATCATACACTCTTACCAATAAATGGTAGGTACCTATTTATTGTACGAGCTCCATACATGAGACTACATAATTTTGTATGTACAAAATTGAATTTGGGCATTTGATGCCGCATATTTATGCTGATAATTAAGCTGTTAATGTAATAACACATCTTTATGAGTAATTAACTAATTGTGCAAAATTTAATCTATAAAAAACACGCATTTCAGTCTCGTTTCACAAACTGACGCGAAACAAATGAAGCAGTTTTTGAAATGAAACGAAGAGGTAGACAAAGAACGACACGAAAAGGAAATTTTGACACACTCCCTAAACTACCTAAAATTGGGGCAATATTATTTCTACAAAAAATTCAGAGTATTATGATTCTTTATTTACCTATTTTATTTTCCATAAGACAAACAATGCTAATAAGTGTATTAAAGATATAACACGCGCTTCCTTATAGAAATTTTATCCAAATGTTTTACAATAACATGTAAATGTGTATGTTACTTTGCAACATTACTTCGAACCTTCATGTCTACATGTTTTCTGATGAAAGTAAGACTTTTCCAAAGGCCAAGTTCTGCAAGAACTCTTTGCCAGCCAATAGTGACAACAAGCGGTAGACTATCAGTACGATAATGATTGTCAGAATGCCATTATTGGGAGGATAATAGCCAGCAAGCATTCCAAGGAAAATACCAAGGCATAAGAGCCTGCAGCAGAACCACCCAAAGAAATTCGAGAAGTTATTCTGAAAAACACAAAATGAGATGTATTTGTAATTCTAGGATTCATCATGTAAATCGGAAAATTGTAATTCGAGGGATTACAAATTTCTACTTCTGAATACTATTAACAATAATTACTTTTGATTTTTTATTTTACTTCCCACCGATTCGTAAATCGTCTCAAATCAAAGGAAACTCCATTATAAACGAATAATTGGGATATGAAGGTAATTCTTACCTGTTCAATAGCTTTTGTGGCTAAGCGATACAAGAAGATCTCCATACTCAATACCAATACTGTCCCAAGGAGATCGCTAAGCATATTATATCCTGTTTTCATTTTAGAGAATTGTTTGTATTAATGTCAAATCTTTTCACATGCGAATTATTTATTGACTGATAATCAGTATATTCATCCTTTAAATTCCAAACAAATATCTTAAACGAATCTTTGGTGGATTCAACGAAAATTTTAAACAAAAATTATACAATTTTCACAGGATCAACATTGTAAATCGAAAATTGGAACACTAAAATGACTGAAACATATGCTCTATACATATTTTGGTAGTACTAACCTTTGATATCGGATGGCTTCAAGTGGAAACCGAAATAGTAAACGGACGCAGACAGAATCGACAATACTGCGAATATCTGTGATGTTATAAGATAATGCATAGAGATTGTAAAATCATAAAAAAGTAATACTTGGAAGTAGAACGCCCACAAATTCAAAAAAAATTACCAAATCGATGCGCACAAATATTCTGACGCAGTGGCCAGAGTTAGAAGAAGAACACCACATTATGGTTGGAAAAATTCAAGAGTCGAATTTAATGCAGTTTTTTTCTTTAAACTTTACTTTATTTTAATTGAATTTTCTCTATAAATCCGCAGCAGAAAACTATTCCTCGAAGCTTTCCGGTCAAGTTCTGAGACTATATATTCTGATTCTCTATTTCTTATATTTGCTCTGCGGAAGTTTCGGTTAAATAATTATGTTGAGATTGTTCAGTTTAGAATTTGTGACGTATGAATATGATAGTCACACGTGTAATAAGATAGGCTGCATTAATCTCGGAGCTACTTGTGATGCAGCATGCTTTGTATAATACCAAATTTACGTGTATTGAGCAATTAACAAGATCTTAATTTAAACAAGCACGAGTAATTGCTTTAGTCGTTAAATTTAAGTAAATATTACTAAATATAAATACACTTGTATACGTGTCACACAGGAACTGTGCCGGACGTTGAGGGAATGTGGTCTACAGACGAAAGACGAAAACTTATTTGTCAAAGGATTCCTGCAATCTCTAATATCTCTAACGCGTGCAAGCAGCGCAACTTAATTGTCATTAAGTGACCTTCAGATTAACTTTGACTGAAATGAAACATCAGCGGTTCTTGCATAGAATGTTTGTAGAACGCAATCTAACAATTAAGGTTTCTATCACAAATTATTTAAATGTGTAACAATTGGAAATAATTTTGAATCAATAGACAATAATCATTATTTATTTAGAAATTATTAAAATGTAAACATATACAGTTTGATTACTTGTACGATTGACAAATCATCGAAAGAAGTTAGGGGTTAAAAACTATTTTATATTAATTAAGTTTTTACGTCAGTATCGGCATTATTTATTATTATTATTACAATTAGAAAAACATCCATCTATTTAAGGGTTTTATATTTTGCTAACTACTTCTTCAAACTACTGATACACTCGAGAGCAAATCTTTAGCGCACTATGCTTTTAAGTTGTCATTTCCCCTGCATTGGTCCAAAAGTCACCAAATTTTCTCAGTATGTGTGTCACACTATCATACACTTAGGGAACAAGTAGGAGTAACTGAAACCCACGATAAAAAAAGTTAGGTCCAAAAATCGAATATTGGGGGGTGCAATACTTTAGCC